>JAGFNQ010009673.1:0-23350 GCA_024364735.1 Boesenbergia rotunda | reverse complement strand
TCCGAAGCTGCGATATATTCCGCTTCCGTGGTAGAATCCGCTACGGTGTCTTGTTTGGAACTTTTCCAACTTACTGCGCCTCCATTCAAAGTAAATACGTATCCAGACTGCGATTTGGAGTCATCCTTATCTGTCTGGAAACTGGCATCTGTATACCCACGTATTACCATATCTCCTTCTCCATATATTAGGAACACATCCTTAGTTCTTCTTAAGTACTTAAGGATTGTCTTGACAGCCGCCCAATGATCCATTCCTGGATCCGACTGGTATCTGCTTGTGACGCTCAAAGCATACGATACATCGGGCCTAGTACATAACATAGCATACATGATAGATCCTATCGCGGATGCATAGGAATCTTATTCATGCAAATCCTCTCGTCTTCTGTGCGCGGACACATAGACTTTGAAAGGTTGATCCCATGCCTGATGGGAAGGTAACCTTTCTTGGATTCCGACATGCTAATCCTTTTTAGCACTCGTCTATATATGTAGACTGCGAAAGCCAAGCACCGTTTTGATCTATCTCTATAGATTCTAATCCCAAGGATGTAGGTTGCTTCTCCCAGGTCTTTCATGGAGAAAGTTTTGGACAACCAAATTTTAACTGTCTGTAAAACTGATATATCGTTTCCTATAAGTAATATGTCATCGACATATAATACTAGGAATACGACTTCACTCCCACTAACCTTCTTGTACACACAAGTTCGTCAGGATTTTGTGAGAATCAAACTCTTTGATTGTCTCATCAAAACGGATGTTCCAGCTCCTAGATGCTTGCTTCAATCCATAAATGGATCGTCGAAGCTTGCACACTTTGGTTTATCAACCGATGTGAAACCTTCAGGTTGTATCATGTATACATCCTCAAGCAGGTTTCAGTTAAGGAAAGCTGTTTTCACATCCATTTGCCATATCTCATAATCATAATGAGCTGCTATGGCTAGGAGCATCCGAATGGATTTAAGCATAGCTACTGGCGAATAGGTTTCGTCATAATCAATCCCTTGTTTTTGACGATATCCTTTTGCCACTAATCTAGCCTTAAAGGTAACTACATTACCTTCCATGTCGGTTTTCTTCTTGAAAACCCACTTGCACCCTATGGGTTTAATCCCTTCAGGTGGGTTAATCAAGTCCCATACTAGATTTTCGTACATGGAATCCATTTCCGACTTCATGGCCTCAAGCCATTTGTCCCTTTCTGAACTTTTCAGGACATCTTCATAACTGATAGGTTCATCATCGCTTATGAGTAACACGTCGTTCGATTTACTTACGAGAAATCTGTATCTCTCTGGAATATTGCGTGCCCTATCAGACCTACGAAGAGGTGGTGTTGTTTTAGGTTCAACTGATAGCTCATCATTATGAATTATCGGTTGTGGGCCTAGACTAGGTGTCTCTGTAATGTCTATTGGAGTTTCTTGAACTTCATCAAGTTCAATGCCACTCCCACTATTTTCTTGTAAAAGAAATTCTTTTTCTAGAAATATAGCATGCCTTGAAACAAACACCTTTTGCTCCAAGGGATGATAGAATTGGTAACCCTTCGTTTCCTTAGGATATCCAATAAATAGACATTTATCAGACATAGCATCCAATTTGTCTGATACAACCCGCTTCACATAAGCAGGACAACCCCATATTTTAAGGTGAGTTAAGTGAGGTTTCTTACTATTCCAAATCTCATATGGAGTAGTAGAGACTACCTTGGTCGGGACTCTGTTTAGCAAGTAAACAACTGTCTTTAGTGCATAGCCCCAAAAGGATTTTGGAAGAGTTGCATGATTCATCATAGACCTAACCATGTCCATCAAGGTTCGGTTGCGCCTCTCAGATACACCATTATGCTGTGGTGTATATAGCGGAGTCCATTGGGACAATATCCCATTGTCCCTAAGATAATCTTGAAACTCTTGACTTAAGTATTCACCACCCCGATCGGATCGAAGTATTTTAATGCTTTTGCCAAGTTGTTTCTCTACTTCATTTCTGAACTCTTTAAATTTCTCAAAAGCTTCAGATTTGTGTTTCATCAAGAACACATACCCGAATCGTGAGTGATCATCGATAAAGGTGATGAAGTAGCTATAGCCTCCTTGTGCTAGAGTTGACATTGGTCCACATACATCGGTATGTATTAGACCAAGCAATTCTCCCACTGGATTACCTTTCCCGGAAAAGGGTAATTTGGTCATCTTGCCTTTTAAGCATGATTCACATGTATCAAATGAACCGGGTTCAAATGATTCCAAAATTCCACATCGGTGTAATTCGGTCATGCGTTTCTTACTTATATGGCCAAGACGACAGTGCCACGTGTAGGAGTCTATTCGATTATCTATTCAAGCACGTTTGTTGCTAACTTCGATATTGAAAACGTCACTGGATAAATCTAACGTGTAGATGTCATTGCACAAAGTTGCATTTCCATAAAGAACGTCATTTAAAGTTATGTAACAACAATTGTTACTAAAAGTTAAATAATAACCCTTTTCATTCAAACATGAAATAGATACAATGTTCTTTATTAATGAAGGAACAAAATAACAATTATCCAATTCTAAGACACGTCCAGTGGGGAGCTTTAGAAAATATGTTCCGATGGCGACAGCAGCAATCTTTGCTCCGTTTCCAACTCTCAAATTTGCTTCTCCTTTGACGAGTCTTCTTCTATTCCTTAGCCCCTGTATGTCATTACATATATGTGAGCTACACCCAGTATCACGTACCCAGGTATCTGAGGAAATAGAGTGACATTCAATAACGAAGATACCTGAAGAGGATGGGGCATCGGATGCCTTCTTCTTCAAGGACTCAAGATAAACCTTGCAGTTTCTTCGCCAGTGACCCTCCTTGCCACAATGATGGCAAGTTCCTTTTGGTTTCTTTTCAGTCTTTTTGGCCTTTTTCTTCTTTCCTTTATTCTGTTCTTTGGCCTTCCTTTTAGAACCTTTCTTCGAGGAACCAACTAACAGTACCGTCTTTTGATCCTGCTTTACAGAAGGCTCAACAGTATTCAGCATGTTGATCAACTCAGGAATGGTAGTCTCCAGTTTGTTCATCCGATAGTTCATCACAAATTGTGAACAACTTTTGGGCAAACAATTCAGAATTAAGTCAATACTTAGTTCATGATCCATTGCAAAACCGAGTGTGCTCAGTCGCTCAATGTACCCCAACATCTTTAACACGAACTGTGAGGCAGAAGTGCCTTCTTGCATCTTGGAGGTGAAGAGGAGTCTGGAGACTTCGAACCTTTCGGATCTCGCCTGCTCTTCAAACAACTCATGAAGATGGAAGATGATGGTATAAGCATCCATATGCTCATGCTGCTTCTGCAGCTCAGGTACCATAGAGGCTAGCATGATGCAACTTGCAAGTTCAGAATCGGTCACATGTTTCTGATAGGCCAACAATTGTTCTGGAGTTGCATTTTCTGGAGGACGGTCGGGAAGTTGATTTTCAAGGACATAAGCAAGTTTTTCTGCCTTGAGGACTATCCTCAGGTTTCGAAGCCAGTCCATGAAGTTCGGCCCGGTCAGTTTATTGGTGTCCAAAATGGAACGCAGATTCAGTGAAGACATGATCGAGTGATTAACCTAGAAATACAAATTGAGTTTATGTGAGAAGAATGATTAAAGAATGTATCAACATACATTAATAAAATTCCTATTTATTTTTCAAATTGAATAACCCTTTTTATCAATTCGGGAGATCGTAGGAACATCTCCAAATAGGTTGATATCCAACCATAGATAAGAACAACCATGACTGTGGCCATCAAGTTTTTCTTAGCTATGAAGGTAGGTAATTATACCGATTACATATCACATATATGTAACTATCACTTTATGCTATCAACTAATTGAATGTTTGCATAAATCATTGGGTCGTTAACTCATTAACAAGTATGTATCATTATATATAGCATCCAACTGCACCTCTCTTTACATCGACCTTGGCTGTGGCACAACAAATCGATGCTCCAAGCTTAAGGCTGACCCATCAATCAAGAAATAGTTTTAATATGGTTGGAGCTCATTCAACCGCTTAGTCAGGCTTGGATGTGTCCAACAACCAAAACTAAGGATTGACCTCTGACTCCAACTATATTATTCATAAACTAATTCCATGGTTTGAACATGTTGAGGTTCAAGTCGGGCATGGATGTGTCCATCAACCCAAGCGAGAAACAAAACTCCGATTCTAACCATATTAATGGAAGGTGTTAGCCTTAATATTTTGTAAGGGGTTTTGGGTCTCATCTTTTCTAAGCACATTCATGACATATGTCATGACTAACGATTTCCTTAATAAAGTATGTATGTGACTTAAGTTATCAAGTCTCATTAATTGAATTAGGAACCGGATTTCCTAATTCCAATTTCATACTTTATTAAAGGAATTGTTTTGGGAAACAATTTCCTAAATTGTCATAATCAATTTAGGAAATAATATGTTCAAGACTTTGATTTCTCTAAATCAAAACTTATTAAATTAAGAGTTAGTTCCCTTAATTCAACCATATATTATTTTCATGAAAATCTCATTTAAGAAACTCTATAGGAAACCATTTTCCTAATTAATTTTGGAGACAACAATATGTAAGAGCATCACCTCTTAAAACATATTTTATTCATGGATTTAATTAATTACAACAAATCGTTTTCTAAAGGTGGCTCCCCGAGGCTCAGATACCCAAAGAAAAATAATTTGTCGTAATTCCAATTGGACGGCTCCCCGAGACTCAATCCAAATCAAACATGACAATTTCAATTAAAAATTGGGAAATTAAATTACAACAACTAGCTTTAAATTGGACGGCTCCCCGAGGCTCAATCCAAAATAAAGAATTTTGTTGTCAATTTAAAGACCAATTCAAATTTAATTGTCAATTAACTGTCCATGAATTTGTCTAGACTTTCTTAAAAGAAAGTGCCCAAAATTGTGAGATTTCATAAATAGTTTTCAGAATAATTGTAAGTTTCCAGTACAAAGAAAACTTACATATTTCCAAAATTTGAAAATTTCTAAAATAGAAAATTTCCAAAATTAGAAAGTTTCCAAAGATGGGAAGTTTTCACAATTATTATAAAATTTCAGAAACTAGAAAATTTCAAAAGTTTGTGAAATTTCATGAGGATTTCCAAACTTCGAAATTCCTAAATCTAAAATTTATTATAATTGGAAAGTTTCCATAATTGAAAATTTTTCCGAAATTGAGATCATGACAAAGTTTTCCGCAAAACAATTTTATGATGATGTCGAACACTAACCGGCTCTGATACCACTGTTGGGACCGGGTGCATGTTGACAAGGATACGAGTTCGTAAAATTTTAAATTTTTTACGTGCAGCGGAAGAATTTGCATAAAATAATTTCCTAAATTATTTTAACTTCGTATCTAGCATGCAACCTTATAGTGTGTTGACATAATCATAAAATAAAACTTTGCGGAAAAGTAAACTAATTTACATTATACCTCTCGTAACTAGAAGTAAGGGACGAGATCCAACCATAGCGTCCCTTGGAAGCTCCGCCTCTATTCGCGTCTACGCCGAGTTCTCTTCGGGATGACTTCGCAAAGTCACGAGTTTTGGGCCGACGAGAACTACTAGATTCTCTATAGGCACAACAAGAATGATCAAGAGAGGAAAGGGAAACTAACCACCAAGAAAACGGAATCGAATTCCGAGAAGAGAGGAGTCGCTATCCGCTTCTTCTTCTTCTTGTTTCGTTTCTCCTTCTTCTTGAAGCTCACGGCAACCTTGCTTGGTGTTGATAGGGTGCGGCGGCCGTAGCAAGGAAGGTGGGAGCCGGCCCTAATTCTCCAAGAAGGGCGCCGACCCTAAGGGAAAGGAGAGGGAGAAGAGAATAAGAGAGAGGGAGAGAGGAAGTTACTAATCTCAATTAGTAAATCGTAATAAGGGCTTGCCTTTGGTTCCTTTATATAGTAGCAACTCCTTTGCTAAGTCTCCCTCTTAACGGAATTAACGGAATTAGTTATAAGAAATTTATCTTATAAATTCTCTTATTAATTATTCCGTTTAAGCCGAGTCTTATTATAACTAATTTATAATAAAACAAATTCTTCTTCTCTTTGAATTATGGAATAAATTTTATAAGAAATTTATAAACTTTCTCATTATGGAAAAATCAATTCATAATTGATTTTATAAAATTAAAATAAACCAATTCATGGATTATTTTAACTTCCATAAAAAGAATAAATTTCTACAAATTTATTTATATAAATTTCTTTATACAAATTTATTTATCCATAATTTATAAAATAAATCACACTAGATTTATTTTATTAATTAAACCAATTAAATTGGTTTTTCTCCCTTTAATGGCCGGCCAATACCAAGAGGGTGGACACCCTCTTTGGTCGGCCAAAACAACCCGAACCGGTCGCGAATTAAACCCATTTAATTCGCCCAAAAAGCCTTCAAAAGACTCAGCCATTTTTAGCTTCTATTGCGCCTCTGATTAACTCAGATTCGACTTATTTCTCTCGATCGGAAAATCTAATTTTCAACTCGTTTTAAATCCCTCGGATTACTCGTAGTGCGTGTGACTAAATAGACTTTCGATTTATGTTGGTCGTCTATAATCAACCAATTATAGAACGATCATGAGTGGCACCTAGTAGTACATCATGATCCCCAATTAATCGAAAGATCAACGATTTGACCTCAGAAGAAATTATTCTGAAACCCTTCAGCAGCTCTAATGAATCGTGCCCCATTCCCTTCACCATCTTATACCCACTTGGTTCATGACACGGTCTATGGTGTCAGTCCCCACTAGGCTGACTACGTCACACCTAGCCCAAGTAGTGTCTTTCTCGTCCATTGGATTTCTAATTACTCTCATGTATTTTAGAGACTCGCACTCTAAACATGATATACTCTGGCCAGAGGTTTTGAGTAACAATCCGACGATAGGCCTGGGTATACATCTCCTCGCAAGGAGTGGTGAATCCTTTGTAGGTTGTTCAAACATCTTCGGGCACTTCGGCTTATACTCAATCATCCTGGGTCCACACCTCCTTGGAGATGCTTGCTTAAGATGTTAAAGTATAAGTCTCCATGACCAAGATGACTTGAACACCGCAAGTCAAAGGAACATCGCACTTAAGCTGCAGTAAGAACTTCATTGACATATCTACATGTAGATTCCCATATGAAGTCTTACAGCTAGTCACTCCAATGAACTAGTTCCCCTCAACTAGCATCCATGTTTATCTCTGGACATCCCAATGTCACCAGCCAGTGAGAATCAGCTGATTAGAGAATAACCCATGCTAGTCTCAACAGAATTGATAGTGTCCGTTTTTATCAATTCATCGACTAGGGATAATTTCAATACTTCACAATTGCACATTATAGATAATCACTAGTTGTGATCCCATCACAAATTCTCTTATGCTGTGAGTTGTATTGCGGACATTCAGTAGATGAGTTTAAGATCCCAATCAAATACACAAAACATGTATACTCAAATAGTGAATTATCATTTATTAATATAAATGCTTACATCATAAGGCGATTGCCTTAGGACACTTCTCTCATATCACTAACACAAATTACACCAATGTGGAATTCTGGAATCATTTGAACCTGGTTCATTTGATACATGCGAATCATGCTTAAAAGGCAAGATGACCAAATTACCCTTTTCCGTAAAAGGTAAACCAGTGAGAAAATTGCTTGGTCTAATACATACTGATGTATGTGGACCAATGTCAACTCTTGCACAAGGAGGCTATAGCTACTTCATTACCTTTATCGATGATCACTCACGATTCGGGTATGTGTTCATAATGAAACACAAATCTGAAGCTTTTGAGAAATTCAAAGAGTTCAGAAGTGAAGTAGAGAAACAGCTTGGCAAAAGTATTAAGATACTTCGATCCGATCGGGGTGGTGAATACTTAAGTCAAGAGTTTCAAGATTATCTTAGGGACAATGGGATATTGTCTCAATGGACTCCGCCATATACACCACAGCATAATGGTGTATCTGAGAGGCGTAACCGAACCTTGATGGACATGGTTAGATCTATGATGAATCATGCAACTCTTCCAAAATCCTTTTGAGGCTATGCGCTTAAGACAGCTGTTTACTTCTTAAACAGAGTCCCGACCAAGGTAGTCTCTACTACTCCATATGAGACGTGGACTAGTAAGAAACCTCAGTTATCTCACCTAAAGATATGGGGTTGTCCTGCTTATGTAAAGTGGACTGTATCAGACAAATTGGATGCTAAGTCTGATAAATGTCTATTTATTGGATACCCTAAGGAAACGAAGGGTTACCAATTCTATCATCCCTTGGAACAAAAGGTGTTTGTTTCAAGGCATGCTGTATTTCTAGAAAAAGAATTTCTTTTACAAGAAAACAGTGGGAGTAGTATTGAACTTGAAGAAGTTCAAGAAACTCCAATAGACATTACAGAGACACCTAGTCTAGACCCACAACCAATAACTCATAATGATGAGCTATCAGTTGAACCTAAAATGACACCACTTCTTCGTAGGTCTGATAGGACACGCAATATTCCAGAGAGATACAGATTTCTCATAAGTGAATCAAACGACGTGTTACTCATTAACGATGATGAACCTATCAGTTATGAAGATGTTCTGAAAAATTCAGAAAGGGATAAATGGCTTGAAGCCATGAAGTCGGAAATGGATTCCATGTACGAAAATCAAGTATGGGACTTGGTTAACCCACCTGAAGGGATTAAGCCCATAGGGTGCAAGTGGGTTTTCAAGAAGAAAACCGACATGGAAGGTAATGTTGTTACCTTTAAGGCTAGATTAGTGGCAAAAGGATATCGTCAGAAACAAGGAATTGATTATGATGAAATCTATTCGCCAGTAGCTATGCTTAAATCCATTCGGATGCTCCTGTCCATAGCAGCTCATTATGATTATGAGATATGACAAATGGATGTGAAAACAACTTTCCTTAATAGAAACCTGCTTGAGGATGTATACATGATACAACCTGAAGGTTTTACATCGGTTGATAAAACCAAAGTATGCAAGCTTCGACGATCCATATATGGATTAAAGCAAGCATCCAGGAGCTGGAACATCCATTTTGATGAGACAATCAAAGAGTTTGATTTCTCACTGTTGGGACCGGGTGCATGTTGACATGGATACGGGTTCGTAATTTTAAAATTTAATTACGTGCAGCGGAAGATTTAGCATAAATAATTTCTCAAATTATTTTAACCACGTATCTAGCATGCAACCTTATGTTGTGGAGACATGATCATACATTTAAAATTTTACAGAAAGTAAACTAATTTACTTGATACCTCGCGTAACTCGTAGAAAGGGACGAGATCCAACCGTAGCGTCCCTTGGAAGCTCCGCCTCTATTCGCGTCCACGCCGAGTTCACTTCGAGATGACTTCGCAAAGCCACGAGTTTCGTGCCGACAAGAACTACTAGATTCTCCAAAGGCACGACAAGAATATCAAGAGAGAGAGATGGAAAACTAACCACCAAACAAAAACGGAATCAAGATTCCGGGAGGAAGGAAGGAGTCGCGACCCGCTTCTTCTTCTTCTTCGGCACCTTCTTGGTGGAGGTGACTCACGGCAACCCTAGGGGAGCCCTCTAGGGCCGGCGCCTACTAGAGGAGGGAGAGGGAGAGAAGGAGAGGAAGAGAGGCTAGGCAAGAATCCTTGATTTCTTGAATTGATTTCCAAGCCTTGCCTTTGTACCATTATATAGTAGCATCTTTATCGCCAAGTCTCCTTTTAACGGAATAAATTTTTCATAAGAAATTTATCTTATAAATTTTTTTATGAATTATTCCATTATGCCAAGTTTTTATTATAACTTAATTTATAATAAAAACAACCATGTCTCCCCCTTTTATTATGGAATAAATTTTTACAAGAAATTTATTATATAAATTTTTCTTATCATGGAAAAATCAATTCATAATTGATTTTATAAAATAAAATAAACCAATCCATGGTTCATTTTAATTTCCATAAAAAAGAATAAATTTCTATAAATTTCTTTATATAAATTTCTTTATCCATAATTTTATAAAACAAATCACGCTTGATTTATTTTATAATTTAAACCAAACAATTTGGTTTCCCTTTTTATAATGGCCGGCCAAACCAAAGAGGGTGGGGACCCTCTTTGGCCGGCCAAATCCAAGCCGTCACCTTACGAATTAAACTCATTTAATTCGTCCAATAAGCCTTCAAAAGACTTAGCCATTTTAAGCTTCCGATGCGTCTCTGATAAATTCAGATTCGACTTATCTCTCTTGATCGGAAAATCTAATTTTCAACTCGTTTTAAATCCCTCGGATTACTCGTAGTGCGTGTGACTAAATAGGCTTTCGATTTATGATGGTCGCCTATAATCAACCAATTATAGAACGATCATGAGTGGCACCTAGTAGTACATCATGACCCCTAATTAATCGAAAGATCAACGGTTGACCTCAGAAATAATTCTGAAACCCTTCAGCAGCTATAATGAGTCGTGCCTCATTCCCTTCACTATCTTATACCTACTTGGTTCAGGACACGGTCTATGTGTGTCAGTCCCCACTAGGCTGACTACGTCACACCTAGCCCAAGTAATGTCTTTCTCGTCCAACGGATTCTAGTTACTCTCATGTTTCTGATAGATTCATACTCTGAACATGTGATGCTCTGGCCAGAGGCCTCGAGTAACAATCCGACGATAGGCCTTGGGTATACATCTCCTCGCAAGGAGTGGTGAATCCTTTGTAGGTTGTTCAAACATCTTCGGGCACTTCGGCCTATACCCAACCATCCTGGGTCCACACCTCCTTAGAGATGCTTGCTTAAGATGTCAAAGTATAAGTCTCCATGACCAAGATGACTTGAACACCGCAAGTCAAAGGAACATCGCACTTAAGTTGCAGTAAGAACTTCATTGACATATCTGTATGTAGATTACCATATGAAGTTTTACAGCCAGTCACTCCAATGAACTAGTTCCCTTAACTAGCATTCATGTTTATCTCCAGACATCCCAATGTCTCCAGCTAGTGAGAATCAGCTGATTAGAGAATAACCCATGCTAGTCTCAACAGAATTGATAGTGTCCGTATTTATCAATTCATCGACTAGGGACAATTTCAATACTTCACAATTGCACATGTAGAGATAATCACTAGTTGTGAATTCATCACAAATTCTCTCATGCTGTGAATTGTATTGCGGACATTCAGTAAATGAGTTTAAGATCTCAATCAAATACATGAATATGTATACTCAAATAGTGAATATTCATTTATTAAAGTAAATGATTACAATCATAAGGCGATTGCCTTAGGACAGTTCTCTCATATTACTAACAAACTCCCACTTGGCCTAATGCCAATCGCTACGGTATCCAATACCACAGGCTCTAACATGACCCTCAAACTTGCTTTGAGGCAAGGCCTTAGTTAAAGGATCCGCTAAATTCCTTTCAGTGGGAATTTTCTCAATTTGTATATCATTCCTACTTATAATCTCTCTGATCAGATGATAACGGCGAAGCACGTGTTTGGTTCGCTGATGAGACCTTGGTTCCTTTGCTTGTGCAATAGCTCCATTGTTGTCGCAGTAAACCGGTATTGCTTTATCAATGGTTGGAACCACTCCAAGTTCTGAGACAATCTTCTTGATCCAGACAGCTTCTTTTGCTGCTTCCGAAGCCGCAATATATTCCGCTTCTGTGGTAGAATCCGCTACAGTGTCTTGCTTGGAACTCTTCCAACTTATTGCGCCTCCATTCAAAGTAAATACGTATCCAGACTGAGATTTGGAGTCATCCTTATCTGTCTGGAAACTGGCATCTATATACCCACGTATTAACATATCTCCTTCTCCATATATTAGGAACACATCCTTAGTTCTTCTTAAGTACTTAAGGATTGTCTTGACAGCCGCCCAATGATCCATTCCTGGATCAGACTGGTATCTGCTCGTGACGCTCAGAGCATATGATACATCGGGCCTAGTACATAACATAGCATACATGATAGATCCTATTGCGGATGCATAAGGAATCATATTCATGCAAATCCTCTCGTCTTCAGTGCGCGGACACATAGACTTTGAAAGGTTGATCCCATGCCTGATGGGAAGGTATCCTTTCTTGGATTCCGACATGCTAAACCTTTTTAGCACTCGGTCTATATATGTAGACTGCGAAAGACCAAGCAACCGTTTTGATCTATCTCTATAGATTCTAATCCCAAGGATATAGGTTGCTTCTCCCAGGTCTTTCATGGAGAAAGTTTTGGACAACCAAATTTTAACCGACTGTAAGACTGATATATCGTTTCCTATAAGTAATATGTCATCGACATATAATACTAGGAATACGACTGCACTCCCACTAACCTTCTTGTACACACAAGGTTCGTCAGGATTTTGTGAGAAATCAAACTCTTTGATTGTCTCATCAAAACGGATGTTCCAGCTCCTGGATGCTTGCTTCAGTCCATATATGGATCATCGAAGCTTGCATATTTTGGTTTTATCAACCGATGTGAAACCTTCAGGTTGTATCATGTATACATACTCAAGTAAGTTTCCATTAAGGAAAGCTGTTTTCACATCCATTTGTCATATCTCATAATCATAACGAGCTGCTATGGCCAGGAGCATCTAAATGGATTTAAGCATAGCTACTGGCGAATAGGTTTCGTCATAATCAATTCCTTATTTCTGACGATATCATTTTGCCACTAATCTAGCCTTAAAGGTAACAACATTACCTTCCATATCGGTTTTCTTCTTGAAAACCCACTTGCACCCTATGGGCATAATCCCTTCAAGTGGGTTAACCAAGTCCCATACTTGATTTTCGTACATGGAATCCATTTCTGACTTCATGGCTTCAAGTCATTTGTCCCTTTCTGAACTTTTTAGAACATCTTCATAACTGATAGGTTCATCATCGCTTATGAGTAACACGTCGTTCGATTCACTTATGTGAAATCTGTATCTCTCTGGAATATTGCGTGTCCTATTAGACCTACGAAGAGGTGGTGTTGTTTTAGGTTCAACTGATAGCTCATCATCATGAGTTCTCGGTTGTGGGTCTAGACTAGGTGGCTCTGTAATGTCTATTGGAGTTTCTTGAACTTCATCAAGTTCAATGCCACTCCCACTGTTTTCTTGTAAAAGAAATTCTTTTTCGAGAAACACAGCATGCCTTGAAACAAACACCTTTTGTTCCAAGGGATGATAGAATTGGTAACCCTTCGTTTCCTTAGGGTATCCAATAAATAGACATTTATCAGACTTAGCATCCAATTTGTCTGATACAGTCCGCTTCACATAAGCAGGACAACCCCATATTTTAAGGTGAGTTAAATGAGGTTTCTTACTATTCCACGTCTCATATGGAGTAGTAGAGACTACCTTGGTCGGGACTCTGTTTAGCAAGTAAACAGCTGTCTTTAGTGCATAGCCCCAAAAGGATTTTGGAAGAGTTGCATGGTTCATCATAGATCTAACCATGTCCATCAAGGTTCGGTTACGCCTCTCAGATACACCATTATGCTGTGGTGTATATGGCGGAGTCCATTGAGACAATATCCCATTGTCCCTAAGATAATCTTGAAACTCTTGACTTAAGTATTCACCACCCCGATCGGATCGAAGTATCTTAATACTTTTGCCAAGCTGTTTCTCTACTTCATTTCTGAACTCTTTGAATTTCTCAAAAGCTTCAGATTTGTGTTTCATCAAGAACACATATACCCGAATCGTGAGTGATCATCAATAAAGGTAATGAAGTAGCTATAGCCTCCTTGTGCAGGAGTTGACATTGGTCCACATACATCAGTATGTATTAGACCAAGCAATTCTCCCACTGGATTACCCTTTACGGAAAAGGGTAATTTGGCCATCTTGCCTTTTAAGCATGATTCGCATGTATCAAATGAACCGGGTTCAAATGATTCCAGAATTCCACATCGGTGTAATTTGGTCATGCGTTTCTTACTTACATGGCCAAGACGACAATGCCACGTATAGGAGTCTATTCGATTATCTATTCGAGCACGTTTGTTGCTAACTTCGATATTGAAAACGTCACTGGATAAATCTAACGTGTAGATACCATTGCACAAAGTTCCGTTTCCATAAAGAACACCATTTAAAGTTATGTAACAACATTTGTTAATAAAAGTTAAATGATAATCCTTTTCATTCAAGCATGAAATAGATACAATGTTCTTTATTAATGAAGGAACAAAATAACAATTATCCAATTCTAAGACACGTCCAGTAGAAAGCTTTAGCAAATATGTTCCGATGGCAACAGCAGCAATCTTTGCTCCATTTCCAACTCGCAGATTCGCTTCTCCCTTGACGAGTCTTCTTCTATTCCGTAGCCCCTGTATGTCATTACATATGTGTGAGCTACACCCAGTATCAAGTACCCAGGTGGTTGAGGAAATAGAGTGACATTCAATAACGAAGATACCTGAAGAGGATGGGGCATCGGATACCTTCTTCTTCAAGGACTCAAGGTAAACCTTGCAGTTTCTTCGCCAGTGACCCTCCTTGCCATAGTGATGGCAAGTGCCTTTTGGTGTCTTTTCAGTCTTTTTGGCCTTTTTCTTCTTTCCTTTATTCTGTTCTTTGGCCTTCCTCTTAGAACCTTTCTTCGAGGAACCAACTAACAGCACCGTCTTCTTATCCTGCTTCACAGAAGGCTCTACAATCTTCAGCAGGTTGAGCAACTCAGGAATGGTAGTCTCCAGCTTGTTCATCTGATAGTTCAACATAAATTGTGAATAACTTTTGGGCAAACAATGCAGAATTAAGTCAATACTTAGTTCATGATCCATTGCAAATCCGAGTGTGCTTAGTCGCTCAATGTACCCCAACATCTTCAACACAAACTGTGAGACAGAAGTGCCTTCTTGCATCTTAGAGGTGAAGAGGAGTCTAGAGACCTCGAACCTTTCGGATCTCGCCTGCTCGTCAAATAGCTCATGAAGATGGAAGATGATCGAATAAGCATCCATATGCTCATGCTGCTTTTGCAGCTCAGGTACCATAGCGGCTAGCATGATGCAACTCGCAAGTTCAGAATCGGTCACATGTTTCTGATAGGCCACTAACTGGTCTGGAGTTGCATTTTCGGGAGGACGGTTGGGAAGTTGATCTTCAAGACATAAGCAAGCTTTTTTGCCTTGAGGACTATCCTTAGGTTTCGAAGCCAGTCCATGAAGTTTGGCCCAGTCAGCTTATTGGTGTCCAAAATGGAACACAAATTTAGAGAAGACATGATCGAGTGATTATCCTAGAAATACAAATTGAGCTTATGTGAGAAGAATGATAAAGAATGCATCAACATACATTAATTAAATCCTATTTAATTTTTCGAATTGAATAACCCTTTTTATCAATTCGGGAGATCGTAGGAACATCTCCAAATAGGTTGATACCCAACCATAGATAAGAACAACCATGACTGTGGCTATCAAGTTATTCTTAGCTATGAAGGTAGGTAATTATACCGATTACATATCACATATATGTAATTATCACTTTATGCTATCAACTAATTGAATGTTTGCATAAATCATTGGGTTGTTAACTCATTAACAAGTATGCAACAATATACATAGCACCCAACTGCACCTCTCTTTACATCGACCTTGGCTGTGGCACAACAAATCGATGCTCCAAGCTTAAGGCTGACCCATTAATCAAGAAATAGTTTTAATATGGTTGGAGCTCATTCAACCGTTTAGTCAGGCTTGGATGTGTCCAACAACCAAAACTAAGGATTGACCTCTGACTCCAACTATATTAATCATAAACTAATTCCATGGTTTGAACATGTTGAGGTTCAAGCCGGGCATGGATGTGTCCATCAACCCAAACGAGAAACAAAACTCCGGTTCTAACCATATTAATGGAAGGTGTTGGCCTTAATATTTTATAAGGGGTTTTGGGTCTCATCCTTTTCTTTCTAAGCACATTCATGACATATAATATGTCATGTCTAACGATTTCCTTAATAAAGTATGTATGTGACTTAATTTATCAAGTCTCATTAATTGAATTAGGAACCGGATTTCCTAATTCTAATTTCATACTTTATTTAAGGAATTGTTTTGGGAAACAATTTCCTAAATTGTCATAATCAATTTCGGAAATAATATGTTTAAGACTTTGATTTCTCTAAATCAAATCTTATTAAATTAAGAGACAGATTCCCTTAATTCAACCACATATTATTTTTATGAAAATCTTATCTAAGAAAACTCTATAGGAAACCATTTTCCTAATTAATTTTGGAGACAACAATATAAAGAGTATCACCTCTTAAATCAAAAAGGAAATTACGTTGAGAATCACCTCAAATTTCCAAATTTGATTAATATTTTATTTATGGATTTATTAATTACAACAAATTTTTCTTGGGTGGCTCCCCGAGGCTCAGATACCCAAAGAAAAAATTTGTCGTAAATCTAATTTGGCCCGCTCCCGAGGCGTAACCAAATTAAACTGACAATTCTCATTCAAAATGGAAATTAAATTACAACAACTAACTTTAATTTGGGTGGCTCCCCGAGGCCATCCCAAAGTAAAGAATTTTGTTATAATTTAAAACCAATTCAAATTTAATTGTCAATTAATGTCCATAAATTTGTCTAGACTTTCTCGAAAGAAATGCCCAAAATTGCGAGATTTCATAATAAGTTTTCAGAATAATTGTAAGTTTCTGGTACAAAGAAAACTTACATATTTCCAAAATTGAAATTTCAAAATAGAAATTTCCAAAATTGAAAGTTTCCAAAAATGGGAAGTTTTCACAATTATATAAAATTTCAGAAACTAGGAATTTCAAAAGTTGCGAAATTTCATGAGGATTTCCAAACATTGAAATTCCTAAATCTAAAATTTAGATAATTGGAAAGTTTCCATAATTGAATATTTTCCAAAATTGAGATCATGACAAAGTTTTCCGCAAAACAATTATATGATTATGTCGAACACTAACCGGCTCTGATACCACTGTTGGGACCGGGTGCATGTTGACAAGGATACGAGTTCGTAAATTTTAAATTTTTACGTGCAGCGGAAGAATTTGCATAAAATAATTTCCTAAATTATTTTAACTTCGTATCTAGCATGCAACCTTATGTGTGTTGACATAATCATAAAATAAAACTTTGCGGAAAAGTAAACTAATTTACATTATACCTCTCGTAACTCGAAGTAAGGGACGAGATCCAACCGTAGCGTCCCTTGGAAGCTCCGCCTCTATTCGCGTCCACGCCGAGTTCTCTTCGGGATGACTTCGCAAAGTCACGAGTTTTGGCCGACGAGAACTACTAGATTCTCTATAGGCACAACAAGAATGATCAAGAGAGGAAAGGGAAACTAACCACCAAGAAAACGGAATCGAATTCCGAGGAAGAGAGGAGTCGCTATCCGCTTCTTCTTCTTCTTGTTCGTTCTCCTTCTTCTTGAAGCTCACGGCACCTTGCTTGGTGGATAGGTGCCCGGCCCTAAGGGTGGGACCGGCCCTAACTCCAGAGGGCGCCGACTAAGGAAGGGAGAGGGAGAAGAGAATAAGAGAGGAGGAGAGGAAGTTCTATCTCAATTAGAATGAATAAGGCTTGCCTTTGGTTCCTTTATATAGTAGCAACTCCTTTGCTAAGTCTCCCTCTTAACGGAATTAACGAATTAGTTATAAGAAATTTATCTTATAAATTCTCTATGAATTATTCCGTTAAGCCGAGTCTTATTATAACTAATTTATAATAAAACAAATTCTTCTTCTCTTTAATTATGGAATAAATTTTATAAGAAATTTATAAACTTTCTTATTATGGAAAAATCAATTCATAATTGATTTTATAAAATTAAAATAAACCAATTCATGGATTATTTTAACTTCCATAAAAAAGAATAAATTTCTACAAATTTATTTATATAAATTTCTTTATACAAATTTATTTATCCATAATTTATAAAATAAATCACACTAGATTTATTTTATTAATTAAACCAATTAAATTGGTTTTTCCCTTTATATGGCCGGCCAAACCAAGAGGGTGGACACCCTCTTTGGCCGGCCAAAACCAACCCGAACCGTCGCGAATTAAACTCATTTAATTCGCCCAAAAAGCCTTCAAAAGACTAGCCATTTTTAGCTTCCATTGCGCCTCTGATTAACTCAGATTCGACTTATTTCTCTTGATCGGAAAATCTAATTTTCAACTCGTTTTAAATCCCTCGGATTACTCGTAGTGCGTGTGACTAAATAGGCTTTCGATTTATGTTGGCGTCTATAATCAACCAATTATAGAACGATCATGAGTGGCACCTAGTAGTACATCATGATCCCCAATTAATCGAAAGATCAACGGTTTGACCTCAGAAGAAATTATTCTGAAACCCTTCAGCAGCTCTAATGAATCGTGCCCCATTCCCTTCACCATCTTATACCCACTTGGTTCAGGACACGGTCTATGGTGTCAGTCCCCACTAGGCTGACTACGTCACACCTAGCCCAAGTAGTGTCTTTCTCGTCCATTGGATTCTAATTACTCTCATGTATTTTAGAGACTCGCACTCTAAACATGATATACTCTGGCCAGAGGTTTGAGTAACAATCCGACGATAGGCCTGGGTATACATCTCCTCGCAAGGAGTGGTGAATCCTTTGTAGGCTGTTCAAACATCTTCGGGCACTTCGGCTTATACCCAATCATCCTGGGTCCACACCTCCTTGGAGATGCTTGCTTAAGATGTTAAAGTATAAGTCTCCATGACCAAGATGACTTGAACACCGCAAGTCAAAGGAACATCGCACTTAAGCTGCAGTAAGAACTTCATTGACATATCTACATGTAGATTCCATATGAAGTCTTACAGCTAGTCACTCCAATGAACTAGTTCCCTTAACTAGCATCCATGTTTATCTCCGGACATCCCAATGTCACCAGCCAGTGAGAATCAGCTGATTAGAGAATAACCCATGCTAGTCTCACAGAATTGATAGTGTCCGTTTTTATCAATTCATCGACTAGGGATAATTTCAATACTTCACAATTGCACATTAGAGATAATCACTAGTTGTGATCCCATCACAAATTCTCTTATGCTGTGAGTTGTATTGCGGACATTCAGTAGATGAGTTTAAGATCCCAATCAAATACACAAACATGTATACTCAAATAGTGAATTATCATTTATTAAATAAATGTTACATCATAAGGCGATTGCCTTAGGACACTTCTCTCATATCACTAACACAATTACACCAATGTGGAATTCTGGAATCATTTGAACCTGGTTCATTTGATACATGCGAATCATGCTTAAAAGGCAAGATGACCAAATTACCCTTTTCCGTAAAAGGTAAACCAGTGAGAAAATTGCTTGGTCTAATACATACTGATGTATGTGGACCAATGTCAACTCTTGCACAAGGAGGCTATAGCTACTTCATTACCTTTATCGATGATCACTCACGATTCGGGTATGTGTTCATAATGAAACACAAATCTGAAGCTTTTGAGAAATTCAAAGAGTTCAGAAGTGAAGTAGAGAAACAGCTTGGCAAAAGTATTAAGATACTTCGATCCGATCGGGGTGGTGAATACTTAAGTCAAGAGTTTCAAGATTATCTTAGGGACAATGGGATATTGTCTCAATGGACTCCGCCATATACACCACAGCATAATGGTGTATCTGAGAGGCGTAACCGAACCTTGATGGACATGGTTAGATCTATGATGAATCATGCAACTCTTCCAAAATCCTTTTGGGCTATGCGCTTAAGACAGCTGTTTACTTCTTAAACAGAGTCCCGACCAAGGTAGTCTCTACTACTCCATATGAGACGTGGATAGTAAGAAACCTCAGTTATCTCACCTAAAGATATGGGGTTGTCCTGCTTATGTAAAGTGGACTGTATCAGACAAATTGGATGCTAAGTCTGATAAATGTCTATTTATTGGATACCCTAAGGAAACGAAGGGTTACCAATTCTATCATCCCTTGGAACAAAAGGTGTTTGTTTCAAGGCATGCTGTATTTCTAGGAAAAAGAATTTCTTTTACAAGAAAACAGTGGGAGTAGTATTGAACTTGAAGAAGTTCAAGAAACTCCAATAGACATTACAGAGACACCTAGTCTAGACCCACAACCAATAACTCATAATGATGAGCTATCAGTTGAACCTAAAATGACACCACTTCTTCGTAGGTCTGATAGGACACGCAATATTCCAGAGAGATACAGATTTCTCATAAGTGAATCAAACGACGTGTTACTCATTAACGATGATGAACCTATCAGTTATGAAGATGTTCTGAAAAATTCAGAAAGGGATAAATGGCTTGAAGCCATGAAGTCGGAAATGGATTCCATGTACGAAAATCAAGTATGGGACTTGGTTAACCCACCTGAAGGGATTAAGCCCATAGGGTACAAGTGGGTTTTCAAGAAGAAAACCGACATGGAAGGTAATGTTGTTACCTTTAAGGCTAGATTAGTGGCAAAAGGATATCGTCAGAAACAAGGAATTGATTATGATGAAACCTATTCGCTAGTAGCTATGCTTAAATCCATTCGGATGCTCCTGGCCATAACAGCTCATTATGATTATGAGATATGACAAATGGATGTGAAAACAACTTTCCTTAATAGAAACCTGCTTGAGGATGTATACATGATACAACCTGAAGGTTTCACATCGGTTGATAAAACCAAAGTATGCAAGCTTCGACGATCCATATATGGATTAAAGCAAGCATCCAGGAGCTGAAACATCCATTTTGATGAGACAATCAAAGAGTTTGATTTCTCACTGTTGGGACCGGGTGCATGTTGACATGGATACGGGTTCGTAATTTTAAAATTTAATTACGTGCAGTGGAAGATTTAGCATAAATAATTTCTCAAATTATTTTAACCACGTATCTAGCATGCAACCTTATGTTGTGGAGACATGATCATACATTTAAAATTTTGCAGAAAGTAAACTAATTTACTTGATACCTCGCGTAACTCGTAGAAAGGGACGAGATCCAACCGTAGCGTCCCTTGGAAGCTCCTCCTCTATTCGCGTCCACGCCGAGTTCTCTTCGGGATGACTTCGCAAAGCCACGAGTTTCGTGCCGACAAGAACAATTAGATTCTCCAAAGGCACGACAAGAATATCAAGAGAGAGAGATGGAAAACTAACCACCAAACAAAAACGGAATCAAGATTCCGGGAGGAAGGAAGGAGTCGCGACCCGCTTCTTCTTCTTCTTCGGCACCTTCTTGGTGGAGGTGCTCACCGGCAACCCTAGGGGAGCCCTCTAGGGCCGGCGCCTACTAGAGGAGGGAGAGGGAGAGAAGGAGAGGAAGAGAGGCTAGGCAAGAATCCTTGATTTCTTGAATTGATTTCCAAGCCTTGCCTTTGTACCATTATTAGTAGCATCTTTATCGCCAAGTTCCCTTTTAACGGAATAAATTTTCATAAGAAATTTATCTTATAAATTTTTTATGAATTATTCCATTATGCCAAGTTTTATTATAACTTAATTTATAATAAAAACAACCATGTCTCCCCCTTTTATTATGGGAATAAATTTACAAGAAATTTATTATATAAATTTTTCTTATCATGGAAAAATCAATTCATAATTGATTTTATAAAATAAAATAAACCAATCCATGGTTCATTTTAATTTCCATAAAAAAGAATAAATTTCTATAAATTTTTATATAATTTCTTTATATAAATTTCTTTATCCATAATTTTATAAAACAAATCACGCTTGATTTATTTTATAATTTAAACCAAACAATTTGGTTTCCCTTTTTATATGGCCGGCCAAACCAAAGAGGGTGGGGACCCTCTTGGCCGGCCAAATCCAAGCCGTCACCTTACGAATTAAACTCATTTAATTCGTCCAATAAGCTTCAAAAGACTTAGCATTTTAGCTTCCGATGCGTCTCTGAAAAATTCAGATTCGACTTATCTCTCTTGATCGGAAAATCTAATTTTCAACTCGTTTTTAAATCCCTCGGATTACTCGTAGTGCGTGTGACTAAATAGGCTTTCGATTTATGTTGGCGTCCTATAATCAACCAATTATAGAACGATCATGAGTGGCACCTAGTAGTACATCATGACCCCCAATTAATCGAAAGATCAACGGTTGACCTCAGAAATAATTCTGAAACCCTTCAGCAGCTATAATGATCGTGCCTCATTCCCTTCACCATCTTATACCTCACTTGGTTCAGGACACGGTCTATGTGTGTCAGTCCCCACTAGGCTGACTACGTCACACCTAGCCCAAGTAATGTCTTTCTCGTCCAACGGATTCTAATTACTCTCATGTTTCTGAAGATTCATACTCTGAACATGTGATGCTCTGGCCAGAGGCTCGAGTAACAATCCGACGATAGGCCTTGGGTATACATCTCCTCGCAAGGAGTGGTGAATCCTTTGTAGGCTGTTCAAACATCTTCGGGCACTTCGGCCTATACCCAACCATCCTGGGTCCACACCTCCTTAGAGATGCTTGCTTAAGATGTCAAAGTATAAGTCTCCATGACCAAGATGACTTGAACACCGCAAGTCAAAGGAAATCGCACTTAAGCTGCAGTAAGAACTTCATTGACATATCTGTATGTAGATTACCATATGAAGTTTTACAGCCAGTCACTCCAATGAACTAGTTCCCTTAACTAGCATTCATGTTTATCTCCAGACATCCCAATGTCTCCAGCTAGTGAGAATCAGCTGATTAGAGAATAACCCATGCTAGTCTCAACAGAATTGATAGTGTCGTATTTATCAATTCATCGACTAGGGACCAATTTCAATACTTCACAATTGCACATGTAGAGATAATCACTAGTTTGGAATTCATCACAAATTCTCTCATGCTGTGAATTGTATTGCGGACATTCAGTAAATGAGTTTAAGATCTCAATCAAATACATGAACATGTATACTCAAATAGTGAATATTCATTTATTAAAGTAAATGATTACAATCATAAGGCGATTGCCTTAGGACACTTCTCTCATATTACTAAACAAACTCCCACTTGGCCTAATGCCAATCGCTACGGTATCCAATACCACAGGCTCTAACATGACCCTCAAACTTGCTTTGAGGCAAGGCCTTAGTTAAAGGATCCGCTAAATTCCTTTTCAGTGGGAATTTTCTCAATTTGTATATCATTCCTACTTATAATCTCTCTGATCAGATGATAACGGCGAAGCACGTGTTTGGTTCGCTGATGAGACCTTGGTTCCTTTGCTTGTGCAATAGCTCCA
>JAGFNQ010009672.1:0-60722 GCA_024364735.1 Boesenbergia rotunda | reverse complement strand
TAAAATTCAAAAATTCAAATTCAAAATTCAAATTCAAAAATTCAAAATTAAAATTCAAATTCAAATTCAAAAAAATTAAAATTCAAATTCAAAAAAAAAATCAAATTCAATTCAAATTAACATAATCAAATTTAAAATTCAAACTCAAGTTTTAAATCTTCTTAAATTTTTTAAAATTCAAAAACTTAACCTAAGGTCTAAACCTTTTACTTAACTGTAGGAAAACAAATGGATCATTGACAGTGGATGCTCCAGACACATGACTGGGGATCCCACCAAATTTACAGAACTCAAGTACAAAAGACTAGGGACCGTTCGTTGCTTTTGGAAACAACGGTAAACTTAAGGTAATTGGCCTAGGCAATATTGAACTTGAGTCTGATTTCATAATAACAAATGTATTACTTGTTGAAAATTTCAACTTCAATTTACTAAGCATTAGCCAATTGTGTGACACTGGTTATAAGGTTAGGTTCCTATCCAATGAATGTCTGATCAAACACAATGACAACCCAAACATCACACTTAGAGGACTTAGACACAATAACATTTATGAAATTAAGTTAACCTGTCCCTTAGAAAACTGCCTCTTAACCCCATAAGGATGAGACTTGGCTCTGGCACAGGAGACTTTCACACACTCACTTCAGAAAACTACCTAAACTAAATGGTTTAGTTAGAGGCCTACCAAATTATCTAACCTTGAGTCAACCTTATGTAATGCTTGTCAACAAGGAAAACAAACTAGGTCAACCCACAAACCAACTAATCAAACTCAAACCAAGTCAATTCTGGAATTAATTCACCTAGACCTATTTGACTCACATGGGGTTAAATCAATTAATGGTAACCTATACTGCCTAGTAATTATAGATGACTATTCAAGATTTACCTGGGTAAAATTCTTAAAAAATAAAGATGAAACGTTTGATATACTCACTCAATTTTGTAAATTAACAGAAAATGAAAAAGGGATTAAATCAAAAGACTTAGGAGCGATAATGGCGGAGAATTCAAAAATCACAAATTTAATCAATTTTGTCTAGAAAAAGGCTACCATCACGAATTCTCTTGCCCTAAAACACCTCAACAAAATGGAGTCGTAGAAAGAAAAAATAGAACACTACAAGAAGCAGCTAGAACAATGCTTAATGAATACAACTTACCTAAATACCTTTGGGCTGAGGCTGTTAGTACAGCTTGTTATGTACAAAATAGAATAACTCTAATTAAAAACCTAGGAAAGACCTCTTTTGAAATTTATTACAACAAACAACCTAACATTAAATACCTTAAAGTATTTAGATGTAAAGTCTATATCTTAAATACTAGAGAACACTTAGGAAAATTTACTTCGAAGGTTGAGGAAGGTATCTTTGTAGGTTATTCCCTTACCAGTAGAGCCTATAGAGTTTATAACAAAATTACCCTAAAAAATTGAAGAAACTACAAATGTAAAATTTGATGAAAAATCTGACCCAAATAACTCTGATCAAACCACCTACCAACCAATTGACTTTGTTAGATCCAGTACTGACCCTGATGAAAGGCCAATTGAGGACCAAAACGATGATCTAACTAAACCCACACCTGAAACTGAACCTAACCAACCCAGAACTATACGAGTTAGCTCAGCCCACCCAACTAATCAAATCTTAGGTAATCCAGAACTAAGGGTTCAGACTAGATCAGCTTTTAGAAACCTTAGTCAAATTGCATTGATTTCAAAAATTGAACCCAAGTCTATAGAAGAGTCCTTACTTGACCCTGATTGGATCATAGCCATGCAGGAAGAGTTAGCCCAATTTGAACGTAGTCAAGTCTGGGACTTAGTACCCTTACCTAAAGGCAAGAAATTTATTGAAACTAAATGGGTCTTTAGGAATAAACTTAACGAACAAGGAGAAACAGTCAGGAATAAGGCTAGGCTAGTAGCTAAGGGGTTTAGCCAAGTAGAAGGTCTTGATTATGATGAAACCTATGCTCCTGTAGCTAGACTTGAATCCATTAGAATGCTCTTAAGTTATGCAGCCCATAAGGGGTTTAAGCTTTTTCAAATGGATGTTAAGTCAGCCTTCCTAAATGGCCTAATTAAAGAAGAGGTTTATGTAGGTCAACCCCCTGGTTTTGAAAGCTTAGAACACCCTGACTATGTCTTTAGACTTAAGAAAGCCCTATATGGACTTAAACAAGCACCTAGGGCCTGGTATGAAAGACTGTCTAACTACTTAGTTTCAAAAGGTTTTAACCAAGGCAAAATTGACCCAACACTATTTGTCAAAACCCTAAAAAATGATATTTTTGTAGCCCAAGTATATGTAGATGATATAGTATTTGGCTCAACTAACTCAGACTTTTTACAAGATTTCACAACGATAATGGAAACTGAATTTGAAATGAGTTTAGTAGGTCAATTAACTTTCTTTTTAGGGCTACAAATAAAACAGACCAGTGAGGGTACTTTTGTCTATCAACAAAAATACACTAAAGAATTACTTAGAAAATTTGGAATGGATAATGCTAAAGAAATTAAGACACCTATGGCTACCAATCAAACTATAGACAGTGACCCAAAAGGCAAACCTGTTGACCTTAAGTACAATAGAAGTGCTATAGGAAGCCTACTTTACTTAACTGCAAGTCGACCTGATATTCTTTTTGCAGTTAGTATGTGTGCTAGGTATCAAACATGTGCTAAGGAGTCACACCTAACCCTAGTTAAAAGAATATTTAGGTACCTAAAAGGAACAGAAAGATTAGGAATTTGGTACCTTAGAACAACCCAGTTTGAGCTTATTGGATATTCTGACTCAGACTATGCTGGCTGTAAATTAGACAGAAAAAGTACCAGTGGTGGATGCCAACTTCTAGGACCCTCACTAGTTAGTTGGTTTAGTAGAAAACAACACTGTGTTGCCCTATCCACCACTGAAGCTGAGTACATAGCTATGGGTGAGTGTGTAGCCCAACTACTCTGGATGATGCATACCCTAAAGGACCTTCACTTAGATTTTAAACAAGTCAAAATTTTTATAGACAACCTAAGTTCAATCAATTTAACCAAAAACCCAATCCACCACTCTAGGACCAAACATATAGAAATCAAACACCATTTTGTCAGAGATCATGTAAATAAAGGAGAAATTGAACTTAACCATGTTGAATCTAAGTCTAACCTAGCTGATATATTTACCAAACCACTTCCTGAATCTGAATTTAGCAACTTAAGAAGGTTAATAGGAATGTGTGTTATAGACTAGGACTGACCTGATAAGCCTAAGTTGACTTTTGGGTTAACTAATTAAGCTTATGAGTTTAAAAACATGGATTTTTCAAACTTGTTTTTCAAAAGTTTACCGTCTTTCAAAATTTGACTTAAACACGGACTTTTCAAACTTGGTTTTCAAGAACTTTATTGTCTTTCAAAATTTGATTTTCAAAACTGGCAGACTTAGCCTAAGCTTGACCCCTAGAATTGCATGAACCTATAGATTTAGGTAGCCGCATCTCACAAAACACATTAAGATTAACTTGTTTGTGTTTGCAAAAATATAGAACGGTTGTGAGATGCATAGGACTCTGCCTGGACTTCCGAATGCTTAAGTCAGTAAGTCTGGGCGTAAAATACCAACATTACATTGATCAAGTCAAGTACTCTTGCACTAAAATCTGAGCTAGACATTATTACCTGACTTGACTAACCCTGTGAACACTACTATCATCTAGATAGTTAGTCAGTAACTAGAGTTAGACACATGAAAAGACCACAATCATTACTTAGTCCAGGGGGAGCTGAGGTCAAAATTTTGATATTTTGAAAGAAAATTTTTTTTGTGAGCTAAGCAAATAGATTTAAGACATGTTTATTTCTAACACTTAGCCTATATTTCTACTCCCTTAAACTTGTTATGCCTATTTTTTGATAAATGACAAAGGGGGAGAGTAGGGTAAAGGGTTAGAAAATTGCAAACAGCATGATTATTTCACAGTTAATTAATTCTGCTTTCTTGTGTGCTACAACTTTCATACCTATGCTTATGTAATATTATTTGCATGTTTATGCAAGTTCATATCTGCTGTTTTTTTCTAACTTTAACCTGAGTTGTCAATACATCAAAAAGGGGGAGATTGTTGGTGCAGTTTGCACTAACGGTCAAACTCGGGTTTTGATGTATGACAAAGTGGTTAAAGTTAGGGTTGTTGGTGTTTAACCTCTTTACTAAGTGTGCAGGGTTGAAAGACTTAGGACCAGACATCAGGCTGAAGTCCAGGATGGTTGAGTCCTGGCGGGAAGTCCAGTTGGGTCCGCGGGACCTGACAACTGGCTGAAGACCAAGTTGGTTGAGACTTGGCAGGAAGACCAAGGTGGTTGAGCCTTGGCAGGAAGTCCTGGTGGGTCAAGAAGTCAAGTAGAGCTGCACAAGGTAAATGAGGTAAGTCACTGGAGGAGCGAACCAGTGAGGACGCGTTCCCCGTCGAGGGAACAGCAGGCGTCGGTTCGACCTAAGGCTCCATTTCGGAGACCAAAGTCAGAACCAAGACAGCTAAGGCTGTATGATCTAACACTGTGTTTTATTGTATTTTGGACTAACCCTGGATTCAGGACCAAAGGAAGGAGTATCTGCAGCTCAGAGAGTCTCAAAGGAGTGAGGCAGTAGCTGAGCAGGGCGCCCCGGATGTTCCGGGCGCCCCCAGAGTCAACCAAGTCCGCAGACCAAGAAAAGCCCCGACAGCAGCTCATTTCGGGGCGCCCCGCGTGTCGCGGGCGCCCCCAGTGCCACCTCACTGCCAGCTGCCGAAGCTCGCCCTCGCGAAGCCAAGGAGATGAGGCTTTGACCGGTCAACCCGGGCGCCCCGTGCGCTCCGGGCGCCCCGGTCAAAGCAGATCCCGAAGATGAAGAGATCAGGCTTGACCGAAGGGTGCAACGGATCGAACGCCACGTGGGGGGGCGCCCCGAGCATCCCGGGCGCCCCCAGCCCTATATAAAGGGCCCTCGACCCTCTTCTTCGAACAACAATTCTTTCAACGCTTCAAAGTTCTTCTACGCTCGCGCCTTGCTCCGGAAACGTGTCACCTCGAGCCGACGATGTCCCGCTGCCCCGAAAGAGTCGACCTACTCCGGACGTCGGTAAAAAGAAGAATATTTTTTTTAATACTTTATTGCACTTAATTACTTGAAAGTGTGGGGTGTCACACTTTCAATTCTTTTGTACTCGCCTACTCTATCGGGGTTTCCCGGTAGAGAGTTTTAATGGATTGCCCAACGGAAAGGTCCGAGGGACCTGGGCCTTCGAGTAGGAGTCGCCGAAGGCTCCGAACGAAGTAAAAATCGTTCTTGTTTGTGTGTTCGTTTTTCGTTTCTTTCATTTCCGCTGTGCACGCTTTTTGAAGCACTCTAATTTTTTAAAAAGTCACGTGATTCACCCCCCCCTCTCACGTGCATCGATCCTACAGAAGCACCCTAGTCCAATCTTCTAGCCCTGACCGCTTCGGATCAAATCGAGACTAACTCAGACTCGGACCAGGACGACGGCAAGCTGACCTTCTCCGACGACGGCGAAATAAGGGTAACGGGTTTTTCAAAATTGCAATTAAATTCTCTTATTTCATATCTATCCCGAGATTTGGTGAAAGCCAAACTCCGAATCGAGTCCCTCCGACAGGAAGTAAAACTCCTGAAAGAAGGAGCTGAGTCTAAATCCTTAACTGAGAAAATTCAGGAAGGAACCCCTGATCAAGTTGAAAAACTTGAATCAGAGAATTTCTCCCTGAAAACTCAAGTTAAGGACTTAAGAACAGCTTTAGAACAATTCACTTCTAGTTCCAAGAATCTTGATATGATTCTTGGAAAACAGAAGTCTGTTCTAAACCGATCCAGACTTGGCTACAGAACCAAATCTCGGCAAAGATCTTACTTTGCTGTACTGAACCAGTCAAGACCTAAGGTTCAGGCATGGGTGCCAAAACTGTGCCTGACTAAACCAACTGGTTCAAATCAATTTTGGATCCCCAAGGACAAGATTCACATCTTGCCTAACCCATACAGAGGCTTTAGTCCAGGGGGAGCCAAAATCAAAACAATTTTCATTATTAGATATTTTTTTTTGCTTGATTGCTTGCTTATTTAAATTTCTGCAAGTTGCCATGCTTAGAAGTAGGAATGGTTAGACTTAAGGACTAAATTACTTGAAATTTGAATACATAGTATTGGGAGGAGGTGAGATGATAGTACGTTAGGGAAACCAACTCTAATAAGATCAAGTCTACTTGGTCTCTTTAGACTGGTGAAACCAGCCGAAGCTACCGATCCAAGACCCAAGCTAGTTAGACCAGAAAATGACCTAATTTAATTTGAAAATGAAATTTCATTAAAAGACTTTGTCAAGGAAAGGGTGGATGATCCCATAAGGCTACGGCCAAAGAAGGCCTAGTGCCTCGCCAAGACCTGGAAGTCAATTTCTGAAATTCAAATTCAAATTATCTTTTGTCAAACTCGAATCTAACTCAAATTGCAAATAATTTCAAATTCTAATCTGCTTTCAAAATTTCTATTTTTAAAACTTATTCTCTTTCAAAAATCAATTAATCTATCTTTTAAAATTTCTGCTTTCTAAAACTTTTTTAATCAAATCTGTTTTCAAAACTAAAATAACTTTTTCAAAATAAATTAAAATTCCTTTTCAAAATTAATTTTTACCCTCAAAACTGTCTCACAAAACCTATAAGGTTAATGTGATTGAAAACCCTAGATTTGGGTGAGACAGTAAAATTAAAACTTAATTATGATTCCCTTAATACCAGTGTTGTGGTTAAATCTTAAACCATGGTCAACATTGTCAAACTATGGTCAAATAGGTCAAACCTCGGTCAAAATAGTCAAACCTTGGTCAATGTAGTCAAATCTGGTCAAAGACACTTAAATTAGGACAAATCCGGTCAAAAACATTCAAATTGGGTCAAAACCTGATTTTAGGGCGCCCAATCTCTTTAGGGCGCCCCGAGGGTGGTCAAAAGCAGCCAAAAGGCAGCTGCAGCCTTGTTTAAGGCGCCCCTGTCATGCAGGGCGCCCTCCCACAGTCAGTCAACAGCAGAAAGCTGCACATACGGAACTACAGACCTGGTAAAGGCGCCCTTGTCCGGAGAGGCGCCCTTACCAGTGTCCTTCGGTGGTCAAAAGCTGCCAAAGAGGGCAGCTGCAGCCTGGTGAAGGCGCCCTCGTCAGACAGGGCGCCCTCGCCAGTCAAGGCGCCCTCGCGGGGAAGGGCGCCCAAACTGCCTATAAAAAGGGGGCTCCCCTCCCCTTCTACTCCTCACACCCAAAACACTTCTCCTCCTATACTTTCTACCTTCCAACCCTCTCAAACTCTCAAGCTATCAAGCTCTCATCTTCAAGAATGCCTCCCCGAGCAAACCGGTATTTTTTTTGTTTTGTTAATTCCCTTTCAATTTTTTTTTAACTGGCAAATTTCTTTAAGTATACATTCTTTCTCTTAGAAGACGCCGACCTAATCAGGCAGAACCCGGTGCCCAACCTAGTCCTGATCCTAGGTTTCCCAACTTAGAATTGTGTAACAAGTTCGCTCGCACCACCTATAAACCTATAAAAACGAGCTACTTGAATAGACTATTCTTTACTCAATCCTGTCCCCTAGCTATGAACGTCATAAACTACTACCAACTGGACAATCTCGTATTCTGCACTTACCCAATCAATACTTCCTTATGTGCAGAATTTTACAATAATATCATTAGACAGGATAATCTTATATTCTCCACCATGGTTCAGGGTATTCCCCTAACTATCACACCAACTTTACTCAACCGATTTCTACGACTACGACCCTCGCAGTCCACATTCTGTTGTTACCCTTCTAGGGAGCCTCCCTTTGATGCTCCCTACTCTGAGATTACCTTAGATACATTGCACTCATATTTCTTTAGACAACCTGTAGCCAGACGATTTCAGTCTGTAGAATTAGAAGTGCAGGACTACGCCCTATATAGGGTCATAGTCCGATGTATCCTACCATTATCTACCAGGGACGTCACCACTATGCGTCCATTTCACGCCTTTCTACTGTATGCCATGATTCACCAGCTTGACATCGATATAGGACTTCACATCTTTCAGACTATCCTACACGCCTCCAGTGTTACCACACAAGGGCAAGTACGCACACCTTACTGCCACATTATCACATCCATATTACATCACCACGGCAGAAACATTACCGAGGGAGAGATGGCCGCCTTGACTGACTACGATGAAATAGGCTATAGAAACTTTGCCCTAGCGGGTATAGAGGTGTCCGGTACCGGGGTTCTGTCCTGGAGACGTCGGAGAGCAGCTCATCAGATCGATTCAGACGAGGAAGTCGAGTACGACGTCGCAGACATAGCAGCTGAAGCTCGAGCCCATATAGACGCTCCACCGACACTCTACGAGAGAGTGACCCGTATGGAGACACAGATACAGAGTCTCCGAGAGGAGGTCGAGGCTTATCATATAGAGCAGATGGACTCTCGCCGAGCTGATAGAGAGATAGCTGATGCACGATTCTTAGAGATGATGGCCCGATTCGATTCATGGCAGCCGGGTCCATCTGATCATCCCGGTCCTTCGTCTTAGATTTACATTGTACTCGTAACTATCTGACTTCCCCTACTCAGTAGGGTTGACTTGTGTTTGACTGGTTGACTGTATTTGAACTTTGATTACCTGCTTTATTTACTATTGATTTAATTATGAGCAGTTAGGATTGTGCTTTATAGAATAGAGTATCTCAATTTTTTTTGCTCTATTTGATTTCAAAAATCAGTTTTCTAAAAATAGATTTTGAAAGACTGCTTTACTAAATTTCAAAATCAATTTTCATTTTTTTTACTTAGTTTTATTTTAAAACTACCCCTTCAAAACTAGGGCATTTTCGAAAATGGACTTAGCCTAGGCTCTAACCCTAGAACTGCATGCACCTATAGACTTAGAAGCCAGCATCTCACAAGCACCTTAGGATACTTTTGATTGATAACCTAGAAAGGGTTGAGATGCTTAGGTCTTTGCCTCAATTCAAGATGCTTTAAGTCAGTGCATCTGCAGAAATTGGGGCACTAAATACAACTTTCATAGCAATCAAGTTAAGTGTCAAGTTTAGAAAATCTAACTTGAATAAAAACACTTAAACTTGACTAACCCTAGCAAAAACTACTGTTTATAACAGTTAGTAAGTAGCTAATTGGGTTAGACAGACCCCTACAGAGAATTGATTGATTTAGTGTAAATTTAACTGATTCAGTACAGCAAAAATTTTACTTAAGTTCCTTTATTTATGCTGTATTTATTTGTTTTGATATATGGCAAAGGGGGAGAGATAGGAAAGGAGAGAGTAAAATTTTCCTTTCAAAATTTTCTTAAGTAAAATTTCCTTTCAAAAATTTTCTTAAGTAAAATTTCTTTTCAAAATTTTCTTAACTCCATTCCTTATTCAAAAAGTATTCAAAAGTTTTTTTAATTTCTTATGTTTTTTGGAAAATACTTAAGCTTTCAAAACTTGTTTTCAAGTTTTAACTTTTTGAAAATACTTAAGCTTTCAAAACTTGTTTTCAAAAGTTTTAACTTTTTGAAAAATACTTAAGTCTCTCAAAACATCTACTTAAGTTTTTCAAAAGTTTGCTAAGTAAGTAAGTTTTTTTTAAAAACTATTGAGTACCTTGAAACTTAAAAGCCTCAAACCTTTTAAAGTACTCAAAGATCATGTTTCAAAAAATTCTTATATATTTTTTCAAAAGTGCAACTTTTTACCCCACCAATTTTTGAAACATCTAGGGGGAGATTCCTTCCAGGGGGAGGGAACAAAACTTTAACTTTTTCATGTTTTGTTTAAACTTAACTTTTTGAACTAGGGTTGTCATAAATCAAAAAGGGAGAGATTGTTGGTGCAGAAATGCACCTAAGTCAAACCTGTGTTTTGATAATGGCAACATAGGTCAAAAGTTAAGTCTTTCTTGTTTTCTAACAAGTTAAACAAGTATGCAGAAAAAGCCCTAGCGAAGGACTGCTAGGCACTGGCGAAGGACTGCCAGCACCAAAAGCCCTAGCGAAGGACTGCTAGGCACTGGCGAAGGACTGCCAGCACCGGCGAAGGACTGCCAGCACCAAAAGCCCTAGCGAAGGACTGCTAGGCACTGGCGAAGGACTGCCAGCACCAAAAGCCCTAGCGCAGGACTGCTAGGCACTGGCGAAGGACTACCAGCACCAAAAGCCCTAGCGAAGGACTGCTAGGCAACTGGCGAAGGACTGCCAGCTCACAAGACCTGACAAAGGACCGTCAGGCAAAAGTCCAACCAAAGGAGCGGTTGGCATCAGGTAAACTCTCCCGAGTGGAGTAGGTGAGGACGCGTTCCCCATCGAGGGAACAGTAGGCGTCGGTTCGACCTAGGGCTCCATTTTGGAGACCAAAGTCAGAACCAAGACAGCTAAGGCTGTATAAAATAATTAATTTCATTGTGTTTTGGACTAACCCTTGATGCAGGACCGAAGGAACGTGTGTCTGCAACTCAGAGAGCCTCAAAGGAGTGAGGCAACAGCTGAGTAAGGCGCCCTGAGTGTCCAGGGCGCCCTCAAGGTGAACCAGAACCAAGCGAAGCAAAATGGGCTTCGGCTGCTTACTGGGCAAGGCGCCCTCAGCAGCCAAGGCGCCCTCGTCACCAGGGCGCCCTCAGCGCCGAAGGCGCCTTCAGGAGCCAAGGCGCTTCGCGCCTAAGCCAGCCAAGGCGATTAACTCTATCCAGCCGAGAAGACCGGGTCAACCAAGGCGCCCTCAGCGACCAGGGCGCCCCAGAGGTCAAACCTCATCCCTATTCCGGTGGGATAACGCTTGACCGGAGTATAGCACAGATCGGATGACATGTGGCAGGGCGCCCCCCGACGTCCAGGGCGCCCTAGGGGCTATAAATAGCACCCCTCGACCCCAGGCTTCACAACACTGCTTTCATTCAACGCATCCAAACGCTCTGACGACCGCGCTCTGCTCCGGAAACTTCCCGACTCAAGAACGAAGCGCCGTCAACCTCCCACTGCACCGAAACTCGATCTACACCGGGAGTTGGTAAAACAAAGTGTATATTTCTATTTACAGTAATTTTGTAATCTCACTTTGTAACCGTTTTGCGCACTATAGAATTGCCCAAAGTAAACGGTTAACGACCGTGGGCCTTGGAGTAGGAGTCGACCGAGGCTCCGAACCAAGTAAAACCTTGGTGTTTGCGTTGTTTGATTTTATTCCGCCGCGTACTTACTCTTTCTTTTAAATCCGAACATTTTCTGATATTCACCCCCCCTCTATCGGTCTTTCTCGATCCAACAGATATTACTCCCATAACAAAAAATATTATGATAGTAGTTATCACTTTCTTGTTCATCTCAAATTGGTCAATCTCGGGATTTCCCACAGTTTCTATATGATCCTCCTCAAATATTTCAGGATCTTCCTCAAACATTTCAACATCTTTCTCAAATATTTCAGGATCTTCCTCAAAGATTTCAGGATCTTCCTCAAACATTTCAGGGTCTTCCCCAAATATTTCAGGATCTTCCGGATCTTGTTCTGGGTCTTCCTCAGAATCTTCTAGATCTTCTGGAAACTTATGGCGAAGTAGCTGCTTACATAACTCAGCATATGAGATACGACATTTATAGCGCCCCCATATCTGGTGTGCAACTTCTCTCGCATGCCTTGGCAGTGAACAAATCAATGCTTTGATTCTATAGTCATCCAAGATTGGAAAAACTCTTCATGTTCGAGTTTCCAAAATAGTCGATCCAATTTTCCTATGTTTCCTTGAATTCCGAGAACCGAATTATAGTCAACTTCCTCTATCTGCTCCATTAGCTCATGGCATTGCTCATAGCAACGAATAATGGTGCATATCTCATACGACATCTGGAATTGAAAAATGATATTGTCAGTACAAAACCGACAAACCAGTAACAAAATTAGTCTTTTTTCAATTCACACATATGCATACAAGTAGACAAGAAAATATAAGCTTTCTTACTTGAGTAGCTACAGTTGACTATGCTACTGATTGATCGATTTGTATTCCTTACTGTTGTTGTTTCACCTAAGCCCATTTAAGTTGAGGTTCAACTTATTGATCAAATAAGTTAGTTTAGTTCAGGTTTCTGATCAAATTGGTTTGGTTAAACCAACTAATGGTTTGAACCAGACCTAGTTTGATTGGACCAATCTAATCTCATTAAACTAATCTTAAGTCTAATTGGATAGTTTGATTCAAATTAAATAAATCAGATATAAAACTAACCATACTTATACCATTTTGGTATACTATAACTTTGATTTGGGAGAGATCCTCGGGTCGATCAAGCGTGGGGCAACTGCAACTCTCTCCCTTGATTTGGGAGAGGTCCACGGTCGATCACGTGTGGGGCAACTGCAACTCTCTCTCTCTCTTTTTCTCGCGCGTGGACAACTTTCTGTTTTTTTTCTTGCACGTAGGCAACTTTCTGTTTTTTTCGTTTGAGTTAAATAAATCAAACTTTTCCTCAAAAAAAAAATATCACCGACTCTTCTTCTCCACCGAGACGCGGCGGAAAAAAACCCTAATCTCTACGCCACTCTTCGTCTCCACGCCGCTCATCGCCCGCCGCCTCTACGATTTCTTCACGCCACAGAGGCTTCCGCAGGTTCACGAGTCACGACACATATAGTCGTCCGTTGATTAGCGTTGGATTCTCGCCAGTGATTGGAGAAGAGAACGACGAAGACAAACTCCGATGGTGATCGATAGGTAAAATTATGCTTATAGAATTTAATTGCTCTGATACCAATATTAATTCTATGAGCATGAGAATAATTCGCATATAAATCGGACTTATAGTGATTGATATTAGATGATTTCTCCTCTTTTCTTCTTCTTGTTGTCAAGAGAACGATCACATGTATACGGATCGATCTCACTCAGCCACAAACCAAATCCTCTGGATCGATGCTCTTGCTTCTTTACGATGCCTTGAATTGAAGTTTGACGCCTAATTTATAAGGGAAAGAAGACTCTTCCTCTACCTCCATCAATGATGGATTTGAAGGGTTGGAAGATGAAGAAGAAGGGTTGTCCTCTTCTTCTTCTTGTAACTCTAACATCTGATATACTTTGTCAATATCAAGGAGGAGGAGGAAAAAGGGAGAGAAATTTATAAAAAAACAGAGAGAAAGGAGAAAACGAAGAGATTATATGCGGTTGTAAGAAAGATAAAATAAGTAGCTCAAATATTATGTTATTGGATAATTATCAAAATATATAAATTTCCGTAATATCTATAAAAGAGCCATACGCTCGAAAATTGATTGGCTGCAGAATCCCAGCATCGTTTAATTTAATATTTTATATTTTTTAAAAAATATATACACGTTGTTTTTTTCCTTTATATTCCATCGCAATTCATAAATTCACTAGGTGAAATTTTTAATTTTTTTTCTTCCGAATTTTTGATATATTAAATTTTATAATTTGTAAGTTAAAAGTGTAAAATTTATGACCGTTGTTGCAAAAAGAATAAAGGGCAAAGGCGTCGATCGGCTGCAGAATCCCATCCTCGAGCCAGTCTGGAAGCAGCGAAGACAGCGAGACCTAGGGCGGTGGAGCCTCGCCTTCGTCGAGGAGTCGGAGCCCGTACGTTGCGCACCTCGGCTGCTCGGCCGAACCCCCGCTTGGGCCTGCCAATTAAGCGCCGCTTTATCTGATCTACCTAGCTAGATCACGAGCACTCCGCAGCGCCGGGCAAAAGTTAAATGCATAACTATTCGCGGAAGTGGGATCTCCCTCCCTGTTGATCTTTGGAGCGTTTGTCATATTTCTGCTAGCTTGTTGTTTACGCCTGCAGAGTTGGGAGTTTTAATGCTAATTAAGCTTCTACTGCTTTGCCCTTTTTCTTCGCGGGGTGATGGTGGAAGCCCTCCTCCCAAGCCAGGTTTATCAGTTTCCGTAGAAAGGTAGATCAAAGATGCAAACTTTGTTTTGCTCGATTTTCTGATCATCTGATCATGTTTTTTCTTCTGTCCTATAGTTTTAGGGAAGTTCATGCCATCAGATCACCATCTTCTTCATCATATTTTCTTTTGTGTTCTTCCTAAAGTTTGCATCCTCCCTCCCTCCGATTCTGTCTTTTTCTTAATCATTCCGGGGAAGCATCACAAATATATACGAATCAACCAAATATGAGAAAAAGACGAGGGATCCATTTGCCTCCGCATCACAAATAAATCAGTCTCAGGGAAGCAATATTTTCCATGTTTCCAGATATTTGAGATCGGGAGCAAATCCTGGTTTCTGAAGACGTTTTCTCTACCATCAGTCAGTGAGAATTAACGCTTGGTACTAATATCCCTCACCCAAATGGCCTATAATAAAATACAAAATATAAGTTATAGATATTTTATTTTAGCATAGCAATTTTTTTATAGATACTCAACAAAATATTTTATTTCTTTAAAAATTAATTTCAAAATTTATTAAAATAAACATTCATACGAATACTAATCCTACCAATCCATAATTTACAGGGCTACCATTTATTATTCTATGTAGGGAGTGATTGAGAGATCCTTTATTTATTTAAAAGTGATAGAGTGTTTAGAAATAAAAATTAAAAGTTAATACATAATAAAATTTAAATGTTGGGGAGAATAATTATTTCAAAATTTAATTTTAGTTAAATGGTAATAGTATTCCTAAAATATATAAATTAACGATAAATTGTCATTAAATCCCCAATAGCCCTTTGAACTTTGCAATCACTTCCTATACAAGTTTTTCTTTGTTTTTATTCTCTGATGGATTTGAGTATAAAAGGGAGAAAATTGAGTATACATCAGTAAAAACTGAGTATAAAAGGGTGAAATTTGAGTATAAAAGAGTAAAAATTGAGTACAGAGTTATTGATGTGGTGGATGCTGTCACGCCCCGAGACCCAGGAGCCGCTGTTCCAATATAAAATCGGACAGCATCTCCCCTGTCCGGCGGACAATTTACACATACATACATTATCCAAACACACACGCAGATAATAAGTTGGCTCAGGCCTCAAAACTAAAACATAAACTGACCATAACACAAAATAAATCATACCTGATTGTGGACCGGTCCGACTTAGGATAGAACAACCAATACAACAACCCCTTAGGGCACACGACACACTAGTAATACATATACAAATCGCTAAGGACATATGAAACAAATACACTGCCCAGTACAAACACATAACCACTTCGTCACGATGGGTAGGGACTGGCTGCTGGGCTCTTCTGGCGACTCCAAATATCTCAACCTTAAATAAAATGTATGGCAACGGGGTGAGTCCATAACTCAGCGAATACCCATCAGATATGCATAGAAAGTTATACTAACAACAAGAGTTCCGCTAATACAGTCTCATATCAACAAGAGGGACAGACTAGAACTGAAAATACTGAGGTAGATACATACCAGAATCCATCTAACCTGAAAAGGGGTAATAAGTACCAAGGGGATATCAATAGACATATAATCTCATATATCAAGCCTCCAGAATATGCATGTCAAACAAGTGCAGAAATCAAATGCAGCAAACAATGCACAATGCAAAATATGCACATGGTGCAATGCCATGGTCACCCCCTAACTCCAGTCAAGCCACCGAGACAGGCGATACTGTGTCGGCCGAGTGGGTAGAGCTGTGACACTGTCCGCACTCTGCCATCACTGCTCCTGAGTAACCGAGTGGACAGGATGCTGGCGGGGGACCGCCCCCCTACCTCATGTATATATGAGGGAGCGTCGCTCTCATCTCCTCTAGTCTATGAGAAGAGAAGGGATCTCCGCCTGCTACCACCAAGGTTCGTAGAATCGCGATCCTACACAGGATCGATTTGGGGTCAGGATCGGATCGGTCAGGATCGGATCGTAAAATCGTACGATCCTATCAAAAACCCTTAAAATGAAAAAATATACAATTTTTATTAACACTATAATGAAAATAATCACGTTTAACTTCAAGAATATTCTATTTATTACAAGATGATCCAATTTAATTGTCAACCTATTAGATAATAGACATTTAAAGACTCATCATTTTAGAAAAAAGATATAACATAATATTATTAATCAAAAACTAACTAAAAAATAATTAAATAGATATTTAAATAATCTTAAAACCCTAACACTAACGATGTAAAAGATAAAAAAAATAATAAAAAAGATTAATAATCTTCTGGGCCTCTAAAAAGGCTTTAAACAATATTTTTTGGGATTCAATCTTAAAACTAACTTGTAGATCTTTGAACGAGTTTCAATTTGATATATTATAGGTCACGTGGTTCAATCCGAGTCAAAAGTTATGACCTCTTAAAGCTTTCATCGATCCTGTTCCGATCCTGTTCCGATCCTGTCCGATCCTGTCCGATCCTACCGATCCTGCTGCGATCCTGCTACAAAAAACGATTCTGCGCGATTCTGGATCGTTTTGTGGCGTAGGATCGTAGGATCGTACGATCCTACGATCCAGGATCGCGATTCTACAAACTATGGCTACCACGCTCCGAAACCACTACCCCTGAGCGGTCGAGCGGAGCAGTACAGAGCAAATGCACACACCCAACGGTATCCACTAACCCATGAGTGGCCGTGTGTGCATATTATGTACCGGAAGACGATAGGCTCAACCACAAGGGAGTCGCTGATCGCCGGCATGCAACAATGCAAGGATGGTATATGATAGATACACATACCTCCCTCCCAAGTCCTCAGTATACTAGGTCTCAGTCTGAAATCCTATAACAGGAAATACAGGTAACCTACAAGGTATACTGGCCGAAAACTACAGATCCCTCAAGGTCAAAGGTAGGAGATACATCACGATCTCTAAGCATACATATAGATATGACACTACCTGATACTGTATGGAACTAACAGCATAATAACTCAGGGATAAACCACAGGTATCCAGGACAGGCATAATAAACAGGGATAACCAACAAGTATCCAGAACAGGCATAATAACCAGGGATAAATAATAAGTATCCAGAACAAGCATAATAAACAGGGATAGCGTATGATCTTACTGTTATCTATAACAGTCTATGCATAATAAGATGACAATATCATAAAGATAAGTCAAGGGGTACCCGCCTCAAAATGAAGAATCCGTATATGTAGGGAACCTCGGGTCCAATAATCAGCAACAGTGATCCAATCAATGCCCTGTATCAACGGCATAATGTTTAGCTACAATAATATATAATTTATAGCTAAACAAGTTACCTCAATTAATTAGGATCGTCCTAATTGTCCGGTTTCATTTAAATAATTTACAATTCAATGAGTAACCCCTTAAGTAATCCAAGTTACGTAGATTAGAATCATATTAGGTTTTCGAAACCCGAATCAATCAAGTCTACATTATTAAGTTTAATCTCAATTTAAACCTAATCCGTAGTTCAACCAATAGCTCACCGAAAAGCTCACGACAGTGATCACAAGGGGAACAAAACCTATAATCCAATCCAAATCCATATCAACTAGTGTCAAACTAACCACAGTAGTCGCTTGAACCGGTCTCCATGCAGATCAGGACACCAAGGACCAAAACATACTAATAAATAAAGACTCAGACAAGAGTAATAACCAATCCATGAACAAAAATCAACTCTAATACAGGCTACCGCATACTCAATGAAACATCCCATAGCAAAACCTCCACACGTCCACGGCTAGAGCATTTCAAACCCAAGGCAAGGAAGCTAAAACTGAACCACAAAAAGTGAGAAACCCAAAATCAGTTATAGCTCACAACCATGGCATTACAAACTCTAAGGAATTCAAATTATGACAGAGTTGTCCAAGCATTGTTCCAAGCACAACACACACGAGAACACACGGCACATTCATTCCAAACTCAAAACAAAACACCAATCTTCATCCCAACCTCCACACCGTAATTCAACCCAAGGACAGGTCATGGTAAAAGCTCCATCAGCTCCATCCCATACCTGAATCTACTCAACACATGGCTCCCTACTGAATAAACCCCTTCATCCACACACATCCTAGAATTTCCAAAACAAGAACTAAATCAAATCACACATAGGGAAATCCGATTAACAGCTATATCCACATGAAGCAAACGATTCCCCACAACACCAAAACCAGTCCCAAAATAGACCTGCGATCAACTCACACAAGCTGTAATTGATTTCCAAAACCAAAACCAATAGCAGAATGATCATGAGAACTAAGGCAGAAATCCCAACCGAATTGAAACTAGAAGGCTTAACACCACCCAGCAATTCCCTTCTAAACAGATCAAAATCCAAACAGAGAATCTCAATCAAAAATCCATATTCGAAAACCAGGAGCACTAGTGAAACCTCACTTTCGTAGCTAAGATCCCCACGAAAATCACTGCTAGAATCAATCCTTACCTTAGGCAATGGCTGACCCCAAGGCTTGGCTCAAACATGCTTGAAAACAATCCAAGGTGCAGATCCCTCGTGCATCCGATCGGAGGTGAAGAACTCAAGCGCCGGCAAAACCCGCAACACCTCCTCCCCTCCTGCTGGGACTCACGCAACTTCCCTCCTGCGGCTAGGTCGCGCGATGAGGAGAGGAAAAGAGGTCATCGTCGGTCGTGGGCTAGGGCACGCGATGAAGGGAAGAAGGGAGGAGTCGGCGCGTGGCTGCGGCTTGGTTCGCGAGGGGAGGAAGAAGAAGAAGAATCGGGCGGCTAGGGCACGCGAGGGGGGTGCTGCTGCGGGCGTCTGCGAATGAAGAGGAGAAAAAGGAAATTTATGGGATGGGGTCTTTTTGCAGAAAGGCCCCTCAACTCTCGGAAATTCGAATTCTACTCTTAGGATAAGGGTTTTAACCATTTAACCCTCCATTCTATTTGTAATCCACATCACATCTCTAGGATTAGATAGTTTATCCTCTTAACCCCTAAGTTTTAGCCAAAACTCGAACAAGTCCTCAAATATTTAGATACATTTTTATTTTAGACCTTTAGAAATAAATATTAAGCAATTTAACCCTTTATAATTTAAGAATTCACCTTAAACCTTTTTCCCCTAATTCGACAAACCCTAGACTCAATCCAGAAAAATCTCAAAAAAATTTCTGGTCCGGATTTTCGAATTGCCGTATTTTACAGATGCAAACTGTCATACTCAGTTTTCTAACTTTTATACAAAATTTTCTTCAAATAATACTCACCAAACGTCACATCAGGGACTGCATGCAAAGAAATATTTGTGTAGGGATTGCATGCAAAGTTGACTTGGTAAGTGGGGAGTTTAGAAAAATTTACCCATAAATTAATTTTTTAATTATCTAAATATAATTTTGATACGTTATAAATAATACGTTTATATAATTATTATTATATTTTAAATATTATATTAAAATAATTTTTTAATAATATGATTGTTTGAAAAATATATAAAATTTATAAAAATAAATATATAAAAAATAACATAATTTATGTATATATATATATATATATATATATATATATAATTGTGAAAATATAAATTATATACAAATATAAAATATTATTTTAAGATAATTATATAAAATAGTAAATCATTTAAGAGCATAAATATTAATTTTTAATTTTATATCATAAATAAAAAATAAAAAAATATCAAATTCTTAAAAGTTAAAATAAAATTTAATATTGGCAACCACTCAAAAATATTTTTATATAAGACTCTAAAAAATAATTAACAGAAACTCTACCCAATTTTCCCGTAATCTTACGAAAATGATACACTTCTGTTTTTTTTCTCGCCCCTCAAGTTTAACATATCTCAAATAATTTTTATTTAATAAAAAATTAATATTAAAGTAATTTTAATTAAAAAAATTCCAGTCAGTTCTGCTCTTTCGTATGCTTCTTTGTTCCTCCGTTTTTTTACCCCCTTTCGGCCTTTTGGGCACCGCTCGCTCTCGGGAGGGCAAATCCGGCGATTGATCGAAGAACGATCGAGCTTACGGTACCTTCCTCGTGTCACTGCCTCTCTTCTGCCACTCTTCGAGGTGATGAATCCCTTATATATTTTCGGCTCCCTGGTTTCGTCTCAAAAGAATTTGTTCTTCATTGGATGATAAAACGAGATTGTTTGCCTTTTAATATAGTCTTAGTATCGGGAACTAGACTTGGTTTGTTGAATATTTGGGCGAGCTCAAGATCTGGATCGAGCTCCCGAGTGATGCTTGTGTTTTAGGGTTTTAGCCTGCGGTTCCGAGGAATGATCCTCGGGATAGTATGCTTGAGCAATCTGGTGCTGTGATTCATTATTCTGTGGAGTTAGGTGGTTGATTCGTTTCTGCATTAGGTGTTTCATTTTTCTCGTAGTTGTTGTTGGGAAATTTTATTCAAACACTGAGGATTTGACGTGATTTGACTAAATTAAGACATCCACTTTAAATAAAGCCATTCAGCAATTAATCTGTTCTTAACAACCCAAATACAAAGGACTATACCGTTATCTAAGCACAGAAAATATTGTGCTTGTCTAAATATTGATGATGTCCTCACACGTGCTTACAGCGACTATACAAAATATTGTTGGTAGGTTGAGGCAGGATATCCACATCAGTCTCATATGAACATATATGGTGGTCATTGGTGCTCAGATAACTAGGTGATATCATCATCCTAAATGGCTAATAATTTATGGGCCACTCAGGTTGTACCAAAACTGCATTGTACCTCTACTACTATGGAGTGACAACCCACCAGCCACAATCATGTGAATGCTAATTTGATATGCTTTATCTTACCTGAGTGCTTCATCAAGAACACTAATTTAAACTTGTAATCATATGACTATCCTTTTTGGATTTCTTTATTCTTCATTTTGTTTCTACTTCCTTTGTAGCATTCTTTATTTTCTGCTGATATGATGTTTTTTTCTGTCATTTACGTTTTAGTTCTTTTAGATTAAATACCTTCTCTGTTATGCTTTTAAATGAAAATATCGGGAGGCTGCACTCATATTTTTGGTTAAAATAAAAAACAAAGCTTCTCCTAATTTGCCTAGTTAAAGTCAATGAATGTGGTTAAACTTCACGAGCATAAAGTTAGAGAAATACAAACATCTTTTACTACTATTACTAGGCTAGGGCAAGAACCACATGGAAAAGATTGCTATTCGGTATAAAGCGATGTTAAAGATCATCCAAACATCGATTCTAATTGCATTTCTTAGGCTAGCTTATCACTTTTAGGAGGTGATGCAAGATATCTTTCACCATTTTGGAAGCAGTGGTATGACCTTAGACATAGGAGACATGACAAGCTCAATGATATGAAATTGTCCACATTGTCAAACGCAAATAGTTTCAACTTAAATTGCCTGCTTGTTTTTTTTTTGTTGTATTTCAAGATGTTAAGAAAAACCTTGTATATGGTATTATTTATTTAGAGAAGTTGCTTTAGCTCATTTTAAATGATGCATTTTGAGTTTATGGAGATTATATTGTGGTTGGAATCAAATTCTTTCTTTGTTCATAACTTTGAATACCTTTTCTGTCGGCTACCTGATGTTAATAGTTTTGTTTCTCAATATCATGTTGTCTCTTTCAATATGGTGACATGTGGGTTTTTATTTTTTTCTCTTTTGGAAATATAGAGGACATTCGGGTTTGTTCTTTCTTTCAATATGCTGTCTGCTACCTGCTTTAGATATTGTAGAGTTCTTAATGTTCATAATATGTGAGAATACATTACATTTTGGGTTTGTTCTTTCTTTCTTTATTTTTTGTAGTTTTCGATGATGAAGTTTGGTTTGTTTGGATATTTACCTGGGAACTACTAATTTGGTTTGTCACTAACTTGAGAATATTTATGGTTGTGATAAAAAAAAATTCAAGGTTATTATGGATTTTCCAGAACAACCAGGGCTTTCCATAAAACGACCAGTAATTACACCTAAGGCTCTGATTCATCAGAAATATGGTAGTTCTGCAAATTATAGGATTGAGGAAGTAAAGGAAGATGTTGAGAATGGTTGCCCTGGATTGACCATTCCACAGCAGGCAAAGATTTTGTATCGGTGTCATCTGGATCTACCAGGTCTCTCTGTTACTTCTGAACCATTCAGTAGAAAGAAAGATGCCGAGCAGTCTGCTGCAAGAATTGCTGTTGACAAAGTATGACAATTCTCTATGCTCATCTAGATAACTTGAATCAGCATTTTATCTTGTTAATTTCATTCACACAGCTATTTGTTAGATTGATGCTTGGAGGAGTCACAGACAGAGTGACGAGATAATCAAGCTTATGTGGCTTAGCTCTAAAAATCCATGAATACTTAGAATGTTTCGATTTATTGTTTTCCTTGATCATGTGATAGGGGGATACTGGTCGTGAGTTCTTTCTCATGGATGTATTCTGAGGACGTGACCACTATTTGACAATGAAGTTTTGAGGATCAACTTCAAATAACAATGCTTAAGGGGATGAGAAGAAAAAAACTATGGTTGCACAAGGGCTCTCATTAAATCTATCTTGTTTCATTATCTATCTTGTTATGAAAAAACATGAAAGTTATAGTCCAACATATCAATTTAAAGGATCTTCCATATCATTCCAAAAGTGTCTTTAATCTGTTTCTTGTGTATATTTATTCAGATTCTTTTTCTTGTGCTTAATAGTAACATGGATTTATTATGTTAAACCTAAATAGTTTTATTTGGCACAGTGACATGACACCTAATTATTATTATTTTTGACTTGTTTAATTGAAAGATTTGAAGATGCTACTATGTTCAGATAGATTCCACCATTTACATATGTTTTTCTTCTCTGCATAGATGCCTTCTTAATTTGAACTACTTCAACAGCCCTATTTTTATGCCTACCCAACTTGGAGCCGATTACATTCCATTTCTGTATGCCCTCTGTTGACAAGATTATGTATACATTTTGAAAGTCTAAATTCTCAGATGTTGTTCTTTTGTTGTTATTGTGACATCTATAATGAGCAGGACACTTATTTGTCATAACCATTTTATAATAAGTGCAATGATACGTAGCGGGAATTTTTAGCGAGAAATCCAATGGGAATGACATGACACTTTTTGTGTACACATTCGATTGCCGCCCGGCCGCCGTCCCGAACCAAACTATACCCTGGGGGGGGGGGGGCACGGTGAACCCGTCGGGGATCGCTACAATTGGAGTGCCATGTCATTCCCGTTGGGTTTCTTACCATATCATTTTTCTTATAATAATATCCAAAATTTTCTTTCATGCTATATTCTTTCCATTTTGTGTGTTCGGTCTTGATGTTTTTTCCTCCTTTCATCAGCAGATATTTTTCTTTTTTCAGACTTACAGCAATAAAATGACATCTTTCACAGTGTGAGAATAAGCATGTTTTATACAGAGTGTATGGCAAGTTAGTAATAGGCCTCAATATACTGAGAATTTATAATTTCACTATAAAAAAATTGAGTTACCCAATCAAAAACTAATGAGTCATTTTGGTCATCTAGAACGTTTCATTTAGTGTAGAAATGCCATTCATTGATTACCATAAATAGTGAACTTAAATCTGTGAATGTTTCATATACTGATTTGGTTATTTCATTTTATCGTATTTATTCTCCTACACAGTCAGCCTTGGGGATGAAAACTATGTAAAACCTCATGGTCCTCGTCTTATTCCTGTTCTCTTATGCATGTACCATGCAAATTTATGTGTTATTCTTGATAATTAAATGTGGCCTAAGATTGTGATAGCACTGCTCTATATAATAGTAATAATATGTGGTAAAACATTTTACCATAATATGCCTTATCATGTGTTTCCTTATTTCTGTGAATCCTATTTATTGATGGTTGGAAAAAGGTAATCTTGCATATTTTTTGAGATATAATTTGTTCTGAAGAAGTTGTCAGATGATACACAAGCTTCTTTATATAGCTTTTTGATGTTTTTGTGTTTAACTATTGGTTTTTAGCAGCTGCATATTCAGCCTTCAACAAGTGATTCCTCTCCAGAGGAAGCATCAAAAGAATTAGTTGAACGTATCTCTGGCTTTTTCACTGATGGGGTAAGCTGTGGACCACATTTTTTTTTTATGTTTGTGTTTTTACCATAACAAACTTGCAATTTCTTAGAATAAAATTTATCTAAAAATTGTTCTGGGTTGCAAGAAGTATGCCCAATCATATATGTTAGTATCCTACCAAGTATGCTGATTTTATTTGTTAGTATCATACTAAGTATGCTGATCGTATATGTTAGTATCATGCTAATTTTGGCTCTTAATAAAGCTTATATAGTGGCACATGCAATATCACTTATGTGAAAAATGGCAAACCAATCACATTGCTGCATGATATAGCATAATCCCTGATCTTCTTTGCTTAAAATCACTTTGATTTTTCTCATTACTGCCTTTTAGAATCCTAATCAAATACTATTTCCATGACTTCGATAGAATTAACAACAATTTGTTTTGCCCCATCATCCTGATTGTAGTCTTGGTGGCCAGATTGGAGAGTAATAAAATTAATATTGCTGTCATGCCATTATTAGTTCCCTAGTTTAGTTCATCATTTCTCTTGTAGGTTCAATTTCATTTGTTATATTTAAATTTTTCTCCTGAATTATGCCTTTTTTTGGTAATTGCTAAAAAGAAAGTCCTATCATACGTTCCATTTTTCTTGCTATGTAAATTATTGTAATTTTATATCAAATTTGGATAATTTGTTGAATAGGTCAATTTTGTAACTTGTAAACAATGTATGAAATGTTTGGTATCATCTTCCCTGAACTGTTCTGTTTTTGCTTGATATATAATCATTTATTAGGTGTTCACGAAATTTGTTTTTTTAATGATTTTCTTTCTGCAAACTGTTAATCCCTTTGAATGCGTGTAATGTAAATGTCAAAAAAAAAAAAAAATCATTAACGTTGTCATTCTCTTCATGGAGTCTATAGCTATTAACACATTTTACAACTTATGACAGTTCCTTTCATCGTCGCATCCATTAATTGGGCATTTTGGTGTCACACTTAAAGCAAATAGAGAACATTTTGGTATGATTCCCATATCTGCCATTGCCTCGTGTGATGTGAAGGTTAATAACCTTTGCAAAATCATTATCTGTAAAGCAGAATCAGATCCTCTTTTGGTTTCATCACTTATTTTGAATGCTGCCAGAGAATCATCTGAATTGTGTACTGCTGATGATGGACTATGGATTTGGAAGAAAGATCCATATTCTCCTGAAACTATAGCATCAGTAAATAGTCGTGATTCAGATTCTCTTGGGTTTATAAAAATACAAGCACTACATATTCCCTGCTCTATCGAGGAAAATGTTGAAGCACTTACTCTTGACGTCTCTGATGATAATTACTACCTTGATTTAATTGCCCAGAAGTTGAATGTTAGGGATTCTTCTCAAATTTTTGTCTCAAGGTTTGAAACATACCGCAAATTGTTTTTTCTAGTTTCGATACCTTTTTTCAAGAGTTGGCATATTAATGATAGATAATCTTGCTTATGTAGATTTCTGCTATTTCAGGACAGTTGGCAAGGCTTCTTCTGAGCTGAAGTTATACTTCCCTTTACCAGACAGTCCTTACTGTGAACCCTCATCAGATCTATATAGACGCACAAGAGGAAATGTTGAGTTGACGCTAAATCGAAGGGCTTCATATCTTTCAGGGCAATATATTTATGGAAATGCCATCTTAGCTAATATTGGATACTTATGGAAGACCACCAATCTATACCATGAAAATGTCTCTATCTGTTCGTATTATAGGTTTGTCTCGCTTACGAGATGGTTCTTTTTGATTCTGGCTTTGTTACATGTTTCATTGTTTTTCTCCTGTCTAAATTTTCTTTACCTTTTTAGTTGCTTGTAAATTTGCAACATATGGTGTTATATAATCTATATCTTAACTACACTTTTCCAAAATCAGCGATTTACGTGAATATGACCGAACTTATCTATATGGGTAAATGTTATGGGTTTAAACCAAAATCATCAAACTTCGGCCATCATTTCGACATGTTATATGTTTATCTGCACATGTACTGATGTTTCTTTTGCGACCTTTTACTCCATTCTGCTATTTAAACTTGTGTTATACTTGTGATCTGCTATCCACATCAGGTTTCATTTTTCTTTAATAACTACTAGCTTGTTTTATTGTCATATGACTTTTTGGGGGATGTAAAATTGGCTTTTATATTCAGTCTCTCTATCAAAGTAATCATTATTCTCTAGAATATATTGGACTGATTTTGGTTGTTCAGAATGCTTCTGTCTAAGGTCCCTGGCGGGTACTACAAGTTATCCAGAGAGGCAATTCTTGTATCTGAGTTACCCACTGAATACACTGGGCGCTCAAACTGGAGGGGTCCTAGCCCGAAAGATCTTCTCAGTGCATTTTGTCATCAACATAGGTTACTGGAGCCTGTATTGTCTGTTACAAGTAATGACACAGAATCTTCTGTATCTCACACTCTAGTGAAATCTAGTCCACTGAGCTCAACTGAAGTAATTGATAAAATAGGAGGAGATGGACCTGATGTTGGCCATAGGAACCTGGATAATTCTGATATTTTCATATGCAAAGTTAAGATATTGTCGAGAAAAATGCAATTAATACTTGAGGGTTCTTTTGCTGATACTAACAGGAAAGAATCTGATGCCATTCACTCTTCTGCACTAAAAGTTCTTCTTTGGTTTGATAAGTATTTTAAACAATTAGATGTTCCTGTGGAGACATTTTCCTCTTTTGGATCTGCTCATGGTATTACTGTGAGTGTGGAAAATGTTCGCAAGGAATTCTCCTTGTATCTATCTACCTTAGGCCTGAAACAGAATTACTGCCTTGAAAGTAGTTCACTGGAGTCATTCTGCAAGAATCATCCTGACAGAAAACTGGAGAATGGAATGGTTATTTTAAGTATTGATGGTCCAGAGTCTGGTATATTCCCATCACATGGATCTTTGATTTGTATTGGTTGTGCCGTTGCTCTGGTGAAGATAGGAGATCCTGAAAAATATCATTTAGAAAGTAAAGATGAGTTTGAGTTTGAGGTAGGGACTGGTGCTGTAATTAACCAGATTGAAGCATGTGTTACTCAGTTGTCTGTCAACCAAACTGCACAATTTGTTACAGACATTCCTTCAAGAGAACTTATATTGGTTGCAGCAGGCGAGACTGCTAAACATATATTAGAAATGCCTCTTCGTGAGTTCTAAGCTTTTTTCTGTAGTTGTAATTCTTTTTTCCTTCTCACACTGCCACCAGCTTTCCCTTTATATTTTACATGACATTTATATTGTCAAACTATTCGTTGTTAAACTTCTTTAGTGACAACCAAAATCTGATATACTTATGTTACTCTGTCATAGATAACTGTTTGTTGGAGTACTCACTGAAGGTTTTACGGGTAGCTGAACCATTAGAAGACAGAATGGAACAAGCGTTTTTCAATCCTTCCCTTTCGAAGCAGCGGGTTATGTTTGCAGTTAAGCAAATTAACGAATCAAGTGCTGCTACTTTGGTACTACTTTACTATGTTCCCTGTTCTTGTAAAGGTTTTCAAATTTTAATGCTTACGCAAGTTGACATCCTTTTGTTTTTTTTCCCCATAATAAAAGATTTGACAGTATTTCCTAATGAAGGTGGATTTTGGATGCGGATCTGGTAGCCTTCTTGATTCATTGTTGGATCATGCAACGTGTTTAAAGAAAATTGTTGGCGTGGATATCTCTCGAAAGGGCTTAACACGCGCTGCAAAGGTATCACGTTGTCCAATGCCATGCTCAAGTTTGGACTTTAAGAACGTCTTCTATCTATCGCTGTCAGTTGCATTTCCAGCCTCTTAAACTTTCTGGTTTTTCCAATTTTCAGATTCTTCACCAAAAGCTAAGTCAGAATTCAGGCATGTGCACAAGCATCAGACATGCGATTCTTTATGATGGATCAATCACAGTTCCCGACTCCTGTGTTTTTGGATTTGATATTGGCACTTGCTTAGAGGTACTAAATATATTCCTCCATTTTAAATTTTTTGTGAGAAAAATTACGCAAGAAACATCCTGTTGAGTTTGATATGCAGTAATTATGACTCATTGTCTCTGTGTGATGGAATTTCTAGATCATATTTTTCTTTTTTGAAGTATATTAGAAGAACTAACGATCCCAAGGATGATGATTGATATGCAGTAATTAGGACTCATTGTATGTGTTCGGATGGAATTTCAGTGTATATTTTTCTTTTTTTGAAGTAGATTAGAAGAATGAACGATCCCAAGGATGATGAAAGTGTTGAACAAATGGAAAATAGTTCAAACAATTGAAATTATAGACGACAATAGAATGTTATATTGACAATCAACCACTGTTATTTTGGCGGATGCCTTATCCATCAAATTATTTGAATGCAGGTCATTGAGCATATGGAAGAAGATCAGGCATCTCTGTTTGGCAATATCGCATTAGGCACTTTCTGTCCTAGAATACTGATCGTTTCAACACCCAACTACGAATACAATCCCATTTTGCAGGGGTCAGCTGCACCGACTACGGAAGAGAAAATGGCACCATGCAAGTTCCGCAACCACGACCACAGGTTCGAGTGGACGAGGGAGCAGTTCGAGCGCTGGGCCATCGACCTTTCGGCCAGGCATAACTACCATGTTGAATTCAGTGGGGTTGGCGGATCAACCGACGTGGAGCCAGGTTTCGCTTCCCAAATTGCTGTTTTCAGAAGAAACTCAAACTTAAGCCTTCCAGTAGAAGAGAAGCCAAAGATGGAGGAGGGTTCACCCCAACCTTACAAACTCTTATGGGAATGGTCCAACTCTCAGATATCCAAATCCACACTCTAGGGCCTTGCTGAGTGCATACGATTTTAGTCTGAGGCTTGCTATAACACTTAGGTCGGGAAGTCACAAGCCACTCCGGTAGAGGTATTGTTAATAGACGCCCCATAGTGAGCATGGAGTGGAGTTGTTTTTATTCTTCTCTCCATGCCTTGTGGTTTAATGATCATCTGCCTAGGTCGGAGGGCAACGAGGTAACTCTGCTGTCAAATTGCTAATCATCTTAATCACTTGTTTCTGTTTTAGTGGCTTGAAGAATATGTCGATATACATGCAACAGTTGCAAAAATTTTAAGGTGATTGATGTGTATGATTTTACTACATGGATACACTCGTTCTTAGTTTTCCTTCATCCGTAACATTATAATTGAGCTACGTTTGCATCACTTGTGCAAATATAATGGCAGCTGAAGCTGTCTAAATATCATCGCTTGTTTGACTCTATAGTTAATAAAGTGCAATCTGCTGGTCGTAGAGAAAAAAGTGAATGGTATCGAGTCTCAACATATATCACAATGATCTCAAGATTTGATCGTTTGTTCGAAATGTTTTCGTCTTTTTACAACTACGAGCATAAATCGAGCTTATTAGAGAAAAGAAAATTAGTATCAAATTTTTTTTTATCCAAATGTATATTTTAAAACTCGTAACTATTTGATTTACTACCTTTTATATAAAATAATATATATATATATATATATATATATTAATTTGAAAAAACCACAACAAATCAAAAATCGTTAACTAAAATGAATGCTCTCGTTCATGAAGAAGATGCGGTGGAATTTGGCCTCAAACGAATCAATCGCTGAGAGTTGAGCTTCTAAACACCTTTAATAGATGAAAATGAGTGTCAAGGATTTAAAGGCATTCATAATCATTTAACTCCTTTAACATTATAACATCTATCACCTTATCAAAATACATGAGACCCACGTATCACATACACATTAACATTAGCATCTTTATTCTCTTATATTCGTTTAACATTCAACCCCCATTATTTGTGGGGACCACATGCCACATACACATTCTCTCACATATTAATTTTCTCACATATTCAATTTCATACATACATATTTTTTATTTTCAACTTTATTTACCAATTTAAATTATTATTATTTAAAACAAATAATAATAATTTTAAATATATTGTTATTATATATATTTAATAATATATATAATAATTATATAATTATATAATTTCCTGACCGACGACCGATGAGGCTCCATATATAATAATTATATATATATATATATATATATATATATATATATATAATTATATAATTCCCTGACCGATTAGACTCCCGTCTGATCGGTATGGTTAACCGATCAAAAATTTTTTGATCGATCATCAGACCGATCAAGATGTCATATCGTATATGATGAACACGTTCAAACAAACATCGGAAAGCTTATTAATCAAGCATTGTAACGTCTAGACGTTACAGATGCTCTTAGCCAAATGTAGCGGGCATTTAATGCAATCAGATTCTTCTATTATTTTTAACGTTGTGTTTTTTTGGGATATCCAATATGGGGACAGTATCGTATGAGCAACTCAACCTGCAGGGATAAGTTGAATACGAGGAACAGATCATCTTAAACGCTGACTTCCTCATCCCCTTCAAAATTCTAGCAGATGATGCACCACGTGTCCCAATCCATGCATTGGCAAATCTCAACTCTTCGTTTCATTATTCTAAAAAATTCTGCTGATACACCATATACAACTGCGAAAAGCCGACAAAAAAAGTTGTGGCAGTTGGTCGGCGTTGCGAAGGCGCAGAGAAACCAAGCCGTCCATCGCAGCGTCTTCTTCACTCTCAACTCCAAGCGTCGTTCGCAACAGCGTTCTTCGCACCAAACAGCTGCAGGGTTCCCCAGGCAACCGCCTTCTTCGCACCAAGCAGCTGAGGCCTTCATTTCCTGCAACAATATTTTCCTCAAACAACAACGTCAAGTATGTTTAATTATTTTTATAATACTGTTATTTCTAATTTTAAAATGTAATTAGATTTTTCTTTAGGATGATAATAACCCGAAGAAATTTCTTTAACCTCGAATCTGATAATATTACGTATAAGAATTTCATTAAGAGGAATGAAGACCTGAAATTATACGTTAAGTTATCTATCGATGCTATATATCCCAAAATACTGTTTCAAACAAAGTTCGCAAAGAAAAAACTGAAGGATTTTGAATCCATTATCGATGAGATTGCACAAACTGTGGAGAGCCGCAAAAAAAAATGACCAGGTCTGTGATGAAGAAAAAAAACTGAGAAATACTTGATGAGCTTGGTAGACTCTTCTAGTTCGCTAACCAACAACTAGGAACAAACGTAAGAGAATTGAAAATTACTGTGTCAAAGATGAAAAGACTTCACGGTGAGTTGATGGACACCAAGTATAACTAAGAGGATGATGCAGCTAGTGGAAATGCAACCACTGTAGTTGTTGGAGAAGGTGTCCATCAACTCACTATGAAGTCCTTTCATCTCTGACACAGTAATTTTCAATTCTCTTACATTTGTTCCTAGTTGTTGGTCAGCGAACTGGAAGAGTCTACCAAGTTCATCATGGATTTCTCTATTTTTTTTCTTCATTATAGACCTGGTCATTTTTTTGCGGCTCTTCACAGTTTGTGCAATCTCATCGATGATGGATTCAAAATCCTTCATTTTTTTCCTTGCGAACTTTGTTTGAAACAGTATTTTGGGATATATATCATCGATAGATAACTTAACGTACGATTTCAGGTCTTCATTCCTCTCAATGAAATCCTTATACGTAATATTATCAGATTCGAGGTTAAAGGAATTTCTACGAGCTATCATCATCCTAGAGAAAGATCTAATTACACTTTCAAATTAGAAACAATAACGTTATAAAAATAATTAAACATACTTGACGCTGCTGCTTAAGGAAAATGCTGCTGTAGGAAATGAAGGCAAGATTAATACAGTATAACAGTTCGCTCATCATCCTACAGTAATACAGTATAACACAAAATTAGCAAGATTAATACAACCTGAAGAGAAAGAACAGCTCGCTCAGTAAACTTCTTCACAGAAGAATGTTATGTACCTTCTCTGGAACAGTCTTTGCTACGCTCTCCAACTCTTCCTGCTGTTGCGTAGCAATTACATATCAACAAGTTCTTTCTTCAAAGGCAACTTTTTCATAATTTCTTTTATAGCTTCCTGTCAAGAAAATTGCACATTCGTGAAATATTATACAAATATGTCTAAGTGCTTAGTCACACAGCTGACCCAGACAAATGGAACTAACAGCTTGTTGCTGTTATTGTGTCCAAGTGATAGCTACGACTAAAATGTCCACAATTGCAAAACAAAATTCATCCAAGTTAAAGACATTGCATAGGCATAAATAGCAGCAACACTTGCTTTTGTATAGTAGCTACACTAGTTTGTATTGAAACCTCTCGGTTTTTAGGCACATTAGTTTACCAAATAAAAGTATGGTGCCGCCGAGAAAAACAAATCCATATATACATATAATAACAGAATTTGTAGTAGAAAATAGAAACAAAATACCTAGTGAACAAGGGCCACTAGATAATATCACCAAATTAATTATGGAACAAACAACAAAAATGAAGTGGCCAACATAAGGCTATATCTCACAAGTGGTTAATAGTGTGGTGAAAGAAGGTTTTGTAAGGCGAGAAACAACAAATGTCAACTAGCATGCATATGTGATCTTATTTAATAATATACTATAGTAGTTCACACCCAAAAATGATTGATTTAAATAATCCTAAAGAACATAATCGCTACAAATAATTCATACAAATACTGAGCTGAAACCTAATTAATAAGAAAGAACAAGGCATGAGGTTCTGACACAACCCAATATAAGCAAAACATGTCTTGTGTATAGCTAAAGTTTTCAAAACTAATGTGCAGAAATGTTATTATGTACATGATATAAGTTTCTAACACTGCTATTATGATACAAGTTTAATATGGTAGGTCAGTTACAACATCACCTACCATGTCTAAAGATGGACAACAAACCTAAGAAACCTTATACCAAAGACCTAGGCCTAGTTTACATGATTGCAATTCAAGATTTGATATGGAAATAGAAATGATCACTTTCAGTTGAGAATCATCAAATATTTATCATAAGGTAAACAGATCACAGATCTAGAGACAAAATAGAAAGTAAGGACCATGAATCACCTCCCATTGTTCACGAATTCGGAACCCTTCATAGGCCATCAAGAATGGCTTAGCTTGCTGCAGTGCCTACTCGAGGGGCATCGGTGGCTTCTCATGGATATCTGGATTTTCAAAATTAACCAAGTATTCTGGCTCATACTCAATCTGCACAAACAGAATGATTAGAGAAAGGAAAACATCGAACAAATCTGCCCAGTACCATCAAATACAGACCATACTGTTATAGTGTTGGGCATCCAAATAAACCTGCACCAGCAGAGATGGCAGAGCTCTCAAGCTCATATCTTCAAATGCTTCATTCAGTAGATTCATCTTCTCTTCTCCAATTTATCTCCATAGGCATTGTTTCCAAGATAAATGCCAATGTCGAGTTCCTGTTCCTCTGCTCCTCCCCCTCTTCTCGTTCTGCCTCCTCTTCCCCTCCCGGAGCCCTGGCCACCGCCCGAACGAGACAAGACCTCAACCGCCCTTTTTGCAGCCTCCTCCCGCCCCATCCTCGGCTGGCTCGACGTCTGAGAAGAGGTTTCCGGGCCAGACCTAGGAGCTGGTCTCTGCCGGAGATGTCGATTCTCCTAGCACGGCCAGGCATCTGATTCGGGAACGCGGGAGGGCTTGCCCCTCCCGACGCCAAAGGGTCCAGGGAACAGGCTCCGAGGACGCGTGCGACTTCATCCGAGCCAGCTTACTTAGGTTTGTCTCCCAAGTCGGAAGGGCCATCCTCCTGCTTGAAAAAAAATCGGCATTTTGGCACCGGCGGAGGACTCCCAAGGTATCGGACGGCGGCGGGGCGAAGCGCCCGCGGCCCCGCCCTGTAGCAGCAGGATCCCCAGGGGACATTCAAGACGAGAAAGAGGGGAGGACAGGAGAGGATGGTAGTACGGGTTGGCCTCTCCCGCGGCCAACGCCAGGCGGGACAAAATCATGCTCGTCGCCGTCGTCGGGAGCGGGTTGGCCAGGGACGCAGGTCGGGGGTCCCGAACCTCGGCTTCTTCCTCTTCCGCCGCCTCCACCACCACCACCACCACCACCAGAAAAGGCGGAGTAGGCAGACAGGGCGGGGGCCGCCGTGGGGCGGCCGCCGGGGACGGCGGTTAGCTTGCCGAAGGAGTGCATGCGGCGTTCGATGCTCCGCCGCAGTTGGATTCGAAGAGTGGGCGGCGTAGGGCTGACAGATCGCGTTTACTTCTTAGGGAATTAGTGAGAGACGAGGGAGCAGGATAGTAAATGAGCTCGAGTCAAACCAATCTACTCGTTAAGTTTCGCTTGAATTTAATTCAAATTCGACCTAAGTTTGATTTATTTAATATCATCGAGCTTATTGAATTATTTTTAATTAATTAATGAAGGTAGAAAATAAAAAAAACCTTTAATTATTCATATCGTCCATCTTGTAAATTATTAAAATAGCACTCTAAAATAACTTTAATGCAAACTGTTTAATCTTAATATCCTATCAAAATTAACTTTTTGATAATATAGATAAATATTTTTATTTAAATACATAACAATAACATTATTAATTGAGCAAATTCACAAAAATTCAAATTCAATAAAAATTTTAATAAATAAATTCAAACAAAATTTAAGAAAAAATACAAAACTTTAAAAAAGGCAAAAATCAACGGGACATTTTTTACTGAAATTGTAGTAAAAAAGTCTTATCTCACATTGTTACATTTTTATTTTCGAAATTATATTTATTTTTTACATTAATATAATAATTATGATTTTATAACCATTACAATTACAAAATCATAATTATTATAACATAATATCTATTAATTTTGATTAAAAATAAATATCAATTATGATTTATAACTACTGTATAATGTAAATTAGTGTTGAGAAATATTGATAAAAATAAAATACTCATATTATAATAAATACTATATCATATTATTATTAGTATCGATAAGAATTAAAGTACTATCGTAATATCATACAGTAAAACTATGAATTACAATGACTGAAATATAATCTTTATTATTGATCGGATTATCATAATTATAGTAGTTATGTATTAGTAGTTACTGTAATGCTAAAATAAAGATAAGGGATAAAATGTTACTATAACAGTAAATGCAAGGAGGACATTATTTTAATGGTAAATTATCCTAAATTTGTTAATAGTAAATTTAATTTGTTCCTCAATCCACGTGTCATAAAAAATTCTTTTCTACTCTTATGTATTCAATCTGTATTTACTTTAATTTTCTAATACATATTATTTATCTAATTATCTTTATTTTTAGATATAAATAATAAAAAATAAAATATAATTCCTCTTAAATTCAAGATCATTTAACTAGAATCTAATATATTTTTTATCAAATTGAGTACTGACTTTTTTTCTACCTGACCAATCAACTAGGAGTTATCAATATGATAAAAAACTATACTATTTTTTTTATTTACAAAGGGTATCCAGGCATACGCCCGACTAATCCGCTTAGTTGACCAGCCTTGCCCACGGCCTTCAACGAGAGTCCCCATCGGTTAACGAGGATAAATCACGAAACGGAGAAGCGTGATGACTTCACCACTGATGATATCGGCACCCGATGGCCCAACCACACAACAGCCTGTGGCGATTTCTTCCGACAGCATACTGCGCACTCTGCAAGGAAGGAATCGAACCCTAGAAGTGAAGGATCACCCAAGTGAGTCATTACCAACGCGTCATGCCCGCAGGGGCAGATAAAAAATTATACTAGATTCTATAGAATTGCGTCAGTCGGTTAGAGGGGATGATAACCCTAAAAATAAAAATAGATCTCTTGGTTTCTATACTAGCAAGGACACAATATTAATTATAAGAAATAATAATAAAAGTAAGAAGGGACTTCGAGTTTACTTGTTTTGTAATTTGGGCGGTTACTAATCGAAGATAATGAATGCTTACTAGAATTTCTCTTTTGACGTAAGCAAAGAAACATTTTACACTCATTAAAAGTATAGAACAATTAAGTACAGAATTAAAAAATAATACAATGAATTAATGAATGATTCTGAGCTACAAGCCTATATTTATAGAACCTAAAAGAGTTTATCCGCCGTTGACGTGGCACATTTCGGGTCCTTGTATGGGATACGAGTGCCTGAGTTGGGTCTGTTGGGGCAATCTATGGTCCGGAGTAACCATGTGTTTTGATGTTTGGACAAAGAGTTTAAGTTAGGTTCACCCTTGTGTTTTAATATGTGTATTTGAGCGTGCAAGTGTTGCAGGATACACATGGACTTGGTTGGACGACTTCAAGTATGGTGAAGGGTGGCATGGAGGCAAGCCGTGGACTTGTGTACGCATCCGAGGGACCATGGATAGAGCAGAGACGATGAGCCGAGGGACGCGGACTTCAAAGCATGCGTGAAGGATGACATGGAGGCAAGCCGAGGGCTTGTGTGCGCATCTGAAGGACTGGAGCCGAAGATGAAGAGGACGTGAAGGCAACAGATCGAGACTGCGGTTTGAAGAGTCAACCAGATCATGAGGGTCCGAGTGTGAGGGAATTGTACTCGGGAAATCCTAGGGTTTGAGTGCTGAGAGAAGTGTACTCGGGAAGGGAAACCTTAGATGTGAAAATGGGGCAGTCGACTGGTGTCTGGGCAGTCGACTGGTACATGCCACAGAAAGATCAGTCGACTGCTAATAGGGCAGTCGACTGGTGGTGGCTGGAGAATTCGAACGTTGGGCTTGCAATGGTCGAATTCAAGTGGGACCAGTCGACTGCCCCTGGAGCAGTCGACTAGTGGCGGCCTTTCCAGCTTCGAGCTATATTTAAGGGGGCTCGTGTAAGGCTGGTTCTTTTGACGAAACGAGCTTGGTTAGAGCTCATTAGTAGTCATCAAGTGCTCAGTGAATGTCAAGGGTTTATGGCGAGGTTTCTCCACCCACAAAGAGCGACAAGAGCTAGCCGGAGGTGCTCCAGGGAGTTATCCACCGACGGATTGAGATCGTCCATCTTACAGACAACCGTGGAGTAGGAGCCTAATCTCCGAACCACGCAAAGGTTTGATGTTAGCGATTGTTTGATTTTGCTATTAGTATATAGGAAGAGAAAATCGGAGAAAAGCTATTCCCCCCACCCCTCTAGCTTGAAGGTCACGATCCTAACAGGGTCAAACCCTATCTATGCTGCAATGATAACAAAAACGACTCTTTTCTGGATAACACAGCTGAACTCGAGTACCCGTATCATCCCTAAGTGCCCCCATTGAATATAGATGCCCCAGACAACTTCCCGGTGCGCCCTAGACAACTTCTTGAGTGCCTCGAACCTCGTTCCGGGTGTCCCGAACACTAATCATGGTCAACCTCTAGTTGACCAGCCTTTTGAGTCTTTTGAGTGATTTCTAATCATCCGAAGTTGAACTCAACCGAACTCAACTTCCTACTTTCTCCTCAAGCAGTCTTACTCCTCGACTTCTTGTCCCTCGGACGTCACACGCGTCTTTCTGGCTCCATCAGTGTGCTCTTCTACAGCTTTTCGTCCACAGATGCACCGAACCCGTTGACTCTCTTCCCGTGCACTCCTTCTCGCTGCTGCGTTTTCTGCTCGCCTTCTTGTGTTTCTAAATTCCAGCCCACTTAGACATAGACATCAAAATTTAACAAGACCTAACTTGACTTTGTTGACCACATCAAAACTATCCCGAGGTATTTCTAGATTTTAATTTAAACAATACTGAATTTAGGAAGAATTATATCTCTTTTTGGACTTTTTGTAGATGAGGAATCGATCAATAATCGATCAGCCGAGTTTGTCGCAAGTGAACAAAACCCTCATACTAAAATCCCATCACCTCTCTTCCATTCACACTAGATATCCAAGATATCTAACCGTTAGGATGTGACAATTTAGCTCGCTTAACTAATAAAAAGGAAAGTACAAGAACAAACCATGCTATTGGCATCCGCTGCAAACTTGTCAGCAACTACAACATCTGAGGGTAGCAAGAAAGAAACCCACTTAGACTTGGCTTTCTCCAAAAGTGAAATTGCAAGCTCAAGCTTATCTTCCGCAACGAGAGATGATCTTACGGAGTATCCTTGCACCTTGTAAAAACTGAATATCATTCCTCCGCTGAGCAGGAGGAGGTCTACCTTCTCTAACAATGACTCTATCACTCCAATTTTGGTTGAAACCTTAGATCCACCAACAATGGCAGCAAAAGGCCTAGTAGGGTTTCCTACAGCTCCAACAAGATAATCAAGCTCCTGAATAAAGGAAGGAGGGCAATCTTCAGAGTGATACAAAATTGAAAACAACAGATCAAGGAAAATACAGCAAATTTGCATACTTTTCCAATCATGAAATGAATAATACTGTATTATCAACAAGAACATATTCAGGAATCCTCAACAAAACAAGAATTGAAGTATATTAGACCAGGAACACACAATAAAGATAAAGCTAAGAGATTGTTAAGAAATAAAAAATACCTTCTGCATCAGGAACACACAATTTGGAAACCCCCTCTGTCGAAGCATACGCCCTGTTAGAAGGCGTCATTGACATAGAGGTCAGCAAGCAATGCTAGCTTCTTGGAAAACTCTGGGTCGTTCTTCTCTTCCTCTTTGTGGAACCTCACATTCTCAAGAAGCAGAACACCTCCATCAGGTAACGCAGCCACCTTCTTCTCTACTTCTTCACCAATACAATCATCAGCCATCTCAACCTGCAAAATCTTGATCTTGAAGTAAAAGTTTTATGCATACATCAACATCAAGTAGTTCAGAAACCCTAGGCACGAGGGGCTTCAAACTGTATTTGGGGGTGACACCTTTAGGGCGGCCCTGAAAGATTAATAGTCACAGTTAGTTCTCTATTAAGCATATGATAGCAGATATTAGGTTAAATTTGGATGACTCCTTGCAAAGAACATAAAAAAAAAAAAAAAAGGAAACGAACAGCATATGTATGATCCAACATCTATAATTTTGATCCTACAGTAAAGGGAAAACATCAAGGTAAGCTAGCCTCAGGAAATTTTGAAGATCCTTATCTGTGATGATCACGCCACGCGAAATCCGTGATGGAAATGACGGAGAATGAACTAAAAGCATAAGATTAGATCAGGGAGTGAGAACGACCAGATGACTGCAGAGGATCACTTTGGCGCCGTGCTCGATCAGGTACTTGATCGTCGGCACGGCGGCGTGGATGCGGGTGTCGTCGGTGATCTTCTGGGTATCATCCAAGGGCGCGTTGAGATCCACCCTCACGAGAACCCTCATTTCGATCGCGAGCGGGAGACTGCGAGGGACGGAGTCAAAGTTGGCGATCGAGCACGCACGAGAGAGGCTCACGCTAAGACGCCTGGCGCTAACGTGCGCTGGGCTACCAGAATGTTCTCGTCCTTCTGGGCCACGTGGTCGAGACAAAAATTAACGGTTCAGATGAACAGAATATTTTAATGAGTTTAAATATGAAATTTAAGGTTTTTAATTTAAGTGCAAATTTAAATTTTTAAATTTTTTTTTTGTTTCTCTTAGAGGTGAAGCTAAATAATTAATAATATAATAATATTATATATTTGACTTTTTTAAAATAATAAAAATGAATTCAAAATTATTAATTATAATATTTTATTTTATAAATAAATAGTAATAATTAAAATTATATATTGTTTTTTGAAAATAAATATATTTGATAAATTTAAAATTATATAAATACTAGAATTAAATGAAAATCCATAAATTAATTAAATATTAAATGAAAATTATAAATTAAATTAAATTAAATTATAAGTTAATTAATTTGTTAATTATAGATTATAAATAAATTAAATTAAAGATCATAATTATTTAAAATATTAATTGAAAATTATAATTAAATTAAATTAAATTATAAGTTAATTAATTTGTTAATTATAGATTATAAATAAATTAAATTAAAGATGATAATTATTTTAAATATTAATTGAAAATTATAAATTTAATTAAATTAAAAATCATAAATTTATTAATTAAAATTTATAATTAAATTAAATATCATAATTAATTAAAATATTAAATAAAATTATATGGAGATATTAAATAAAAAATTAATAAATAAATGTGTAATGCAGGGCTAAAAAAATATATGGAGGTTTTTTTTAATTGGGGGAGAGAATAATAAATTTTTATGTTTGTAATATAATTGATTCGGAAGCTAACAGACGGGATGATGATGTCTGGTGATGCGATTAATGAACTAGCGAAGATGACCTGAGAAAAAAATTCTAGGGTTGTTAGAAAGGTGCTGAAAAGGTTTTCAACAATCCCAATCCGACGCTCAAGTCAGTAAATTTTTTTTGGAAAGAGAAAAACTTAATCTTTGTGAAAAATCAAGAAAGCTCTCATATTTCCAAAGAGCCTTAATTATCTTTTATTCCTCTCCCCGACTGTTCTCCTTTTTGGGATCTTAATAATATTTAACATAACCGTTATGTTAGCATTTTCATATGGGTCAATGCTCATTAAAAAGTGCAACAGTTTCTCTTTTCTCATCACTTGATATAATAATGATAACACTTCCAAAAATATTAAATGCTCCCCTAACGAATAATCCTCATACGAGACATTTAATGGAGCTTGCTTTGATTAAAGGGAAGCTGACCCTATCTACCGGAACAGGGACGGAGCCAGGGGGGCGATGGTGGTGGTCGCCCACCTTTGATTTTTTTAGTACGATAGATGTAAAGGTATAAAATTAAGAGATGAATAAAGGGGTAAATGGGGGGGGGGCAACGACACGGTTGCCCCCTTCAATGTAAATATATATTTTTCACCCCTCCAATATTAAATTTCTGGCTCCATCCTTGTATTAGAAACTACCCAGGTCTCCTCGATTGGGAAGGCACTCCCGATCAAGGAATACCTATTACGCCAATTATATCAAAGATATTTTTCCTTTACGACTAACGCTTAATCAAAATCTTGACTGGGACCATAATTCCTAGCCGGGTTCCTGATCGATACCAACGTCAGATTTCCGATCGGGACGTCATTTGACTACGTAAATGAATCTACATGAATATCCTCATAATACTCGTTGGCACACGTGGCAGCACCCCGATTAACGTCCCAATCGATAACATATTGGGAATTTAAAAAAAAATGAAAGTTTTAACAATTAAAGATGCCGTTAGTAAGTTGACCATGTGGAGCGGGCCCAACGGCCATATTGTACGAGACAAAGTAAAGAGAGGAGCATTACGTTTGAGTAAGAGAAGATATTGCAAAATCTAACTTGAATCTAAATTGTGGGCCATCAGAGATTCTCCCTTTCCTCCGGTCCTTGCAGCGGATCGCATCCGCCTAGCTCGTCGAGCCTGGGGAGGATCCCGGCCATCATCGTCTCTCCTTACAAATTACGACTTCATCTCGCGCGCTCCATAACCTTCAGCGGACCCGCGCATGTCCACGTCGGCTATTTTATTTTTTCAACATTTTTTGTATTGATCTCATTTTGCTGCATCTTTTATCTCCTCCCTCAAACTTTTTAGTGATATTCTCAAAGAAAGACAAGAAGCCCTTCTTTTTCGCCAGTAATAATTTTTCCTATATAAGAAATATGAACTTGAATTAGAAAATTTTTTTATCTATACAAATACAAAATAGAATACTAATTTTTAAAATATCAAATTATTATAAAATTTGATATTTATTTATTTTTATTATATTTGTGCAAGTAATAATCCAATTTTAGAAATATCATCAAATTGAAATTACACAATATAGATCAAGTTTTTTTTTAATTTTAAATAATTTTATTTTGATAAAATTGTAGAGGCTTATTATTATTATTATTATTTGAGTATAAATATGTCGCTTAAAAAAATATGATTTTAGATATAAAAAAGTATGAAAAAAGTAAAATAGAAGAGTTTATTTAATCTTAAAATGGTGCATTTGATAGATTTATTATTAACATTCAAAATCAAAACTTAAAAAATAATATAATTAAAAATTTTAATAAAAAATTAATTGAATTTTTACTAGAAGATTAAATAATTTAATAATTTTATCCATTAAAAAAATTCTTATTAATACTTAAATATAAAATTTTAATTAATATTTTTATATCTTGTAAAACTAAAAAACTAAATTTTATAAAAAATCTATTTTTATAAATTAAATTAATATTTTATTTTTTAAAAAAATCATTGTACAAAAGATGAGGATTTTTTTTAAAAAAAATATTAAAGGATTAATTATTTTTTTCCGCCTAACGCCTCACATAATGGGCGGTCGGCGGGGGCATGTAATAATTATTTTTTATTACAATTGAAGTAATCACTAAATACAAATCTAATATTTCCTGATGGAGGTTTCCGCAGAGCAACCCAGGTTGGGGCTTCGACCAGAAATGTCAGTTCATGGGCAAGCTTGTGTGGGAGGTCTCACAGTATTGCAAGTAATTCATAATCCCTCGCCAGATCAACAAAGCTTCAATTGCATTTAACCCAAACCAGTTTTTAGAGCTGAGAGCATTTCTATGATACCTTAATGTGCTCTTGTTCATTTCAATCTCCAGAATTAGATGTAGTCGACTTCTTTCTACTCTTGTAACTTCAGCTTGCTGCTGGTGGAAGTCGACAAATAGGAGGAGTTTCCTAGGAAATGGGAGTTTGATCCCTGTGTTATGTTTGTTTAAAAATCATTTTGCTGATATTAATTCATGATCTTTTTTTAGTGAAAAAGAAATAATAATTATTATTTGAAATTTGATTAGATGTTTGTAGTTCAATCAGTATCTTTATCTGGATCAATTTCATTTTTTGTTTGAAAATGTCTTTTGGTGTAGATGTTTAGGAGTGTAACAAGTTTATAGAGTTTTGATAACTATGAGACTTCATTTCTAATGGCATTTTCCCTTAAATATCTTGGTTTCTAATTTATTTTTTTAAGGATAATTGTTTGTATATTTTTGATGTTTTAATAAATAAGTTTTTAGTTTAGTAGATTGTCTATGCAAAGTAATAATTTTAGCATAAAATAATATTTTTATAGGATTTTTAAATTATTTTAATACTATATTGATTTTTAAAATTGATAATCATTACATCTTTATTATTTTCTTTTTTGACATTAGATAATTAATTTTTTATGTTATCAACATAAATTGGGAAGCCTGTGACTTTTAGGGTTACGGTTTAAAAGCACTTATTATAATAGTTTTGATAAAACTTTTATAAACTAAAAAATAATGTAATATTTATTTAAATATTAGACAATATAGTAATTTTAGCTAACATAACACTTACTATTATAGTATTAAAGTAATTTAAATTAATTTTAAATAGTTTTTATTAATATATTTATTTAATTTTACGTAAAAAGGTTTTATAATTTTTGGTAGATATTGGACAAAGACTGTTGTAATATTTAAGGTTTAGGAAAGGATTTATGTTTTCAACTGGTATATTTATGTAGTTTATTGAGTATTTATGCATTAGTGGATTCAAATAAATTCATTTAAAATCAAAAATAATTTCAATTTAGAATTAATTCTAATGAACTCGATAGTTAGCTTTGTTTACGTGATTAAATTTATGATTTGATTTAAAAAAGTAAAAATAAATTTATTTATAAAGTAAAGTGTTTTTAAATAAATAGAAAGGAGGAGAGAATTGAGGAGACATTGGAGATTTAAATTGTGTGAGGGTATATTATGATAATGCCTTAGCCAAATGTGTGAGGGTATATTATGATGAAAAAGCATTGCTAATTGGAGGAAAGCAATAACAATTTCTTATACTATGATAATGTCTTAGCCAAATGTAGCGAGCATTTAATGCAATCAGATTCTTGCATTTAATGCAATCAGATCCAATATGGGGAGGGGACAATATCTTATGAGGAACTCAACCTTCAGGGATAAGTTGAATTCGAGGAACAAATCATCTTAAACGCTGACTTCCTCATCCCCTTCAAAATTCTAGCAGATGATGCGCCACGTGTCCCGATCCATGCATTGGCAAATCTTAACTCTTCGTTTCATTATTCTAAAAAATTCTGCTGATACACCATATACAACTGCGAAAACCTAGCCGACAAAACAAAAAGTTGTGGCAGTTGGTCGGCGTTGCGAAGGCGCAGAGAAACCAAGCCGTCCATCGCAGCGTCTTCTTCACTCTCAACTCCAAGCGTCGTTGACAACAGCTAGCGTTCTCTGCACCAAACAGCTGCGAGGTTCGCCAAGCAACCGACTTCTTCGCACCAAGCAACTGAGGCCTTCATTTCCTGCAGGAGCATTTTCCTCAAGCAGCAGCGTCAAGTATATTTAATTATTTTTATAATATTGTTGTTTCTAATTTTAAGGTATAATTAAATTTTTCTCTAGGATGACGATAGCCCGAAGAAATTCCTTTAACCTCGAATCTGATAATATTACGTATAAGAATTTCATTGAGAGGAATGAAGACCTGAAATCGTACGTTAAGTTATCTATCAATGCTGTATATCCCAAAATACTGTTTCAAACAAAGTTCGCAAGGAAAAAACTGAAGGATTTTCAGTCAATCATGAATGAGATTGCACAAACTGTGGAGAGCCGCAAAAAAATAACCAGGTCTGTGATGAAGAAAAAAAGCTGAGAAATATATTTTATTGATCATGTCCTTCTTTTGATTTAATATTGGGTTCTTCAATGCTAAACAGCCGAGGCCGAGGATCCCGTGAAGGAAGCATAATACGCAGATAACCTCCATGCAGGGTTTTGCCCAGGTAAAGGATGCAGAGACAACCAACATAACTAAGAGGATGATGCAGCCAGTGGAAATACAACCACTGTAGTTATTGGAGAAGGTATCCATCAACTCACCATAAAATCCTTTCATCTCTGATATAATAATTTTCAATTCTCTTACGTTTGTTCCTAGTTGTTGGTCAGCGAACTGTAAGAGTCTACCAAGTTCATGATGAACAACTAGGTAGACACTTACAGTTCGCTGACCAACAATAAGGAACAAACGTAAGAGAATTGAAAATTACTGTATCAGAAATGAAAGGACTTCATGGTGAGTTGATGGACACCTTCTCCAACAACTACAGTGGTTGTATTTCCACTGGCTGCATCATCCTCTAAGTTATGTTGGTTGTCTCTACATCCTTTACCTGAGCAAAACCCTGCATGGAGGTTATCTGCGTATTATGCTTCCTTCACGGGATCCTCGGCCTCGGCTTCTGCTGTTTAGCATTGAAGAACCCAATATTAAATCAAAAGAAGGACATGATCAATAAAATGCAGGAGGATGCGTCTAACATATTGAACCGTTTCCAAAAAATGAGGGAGCTGATGATGGAATGTTTCACCAAGCATAGGAATGATTATGATGAGCTAGAGCGGCAACTTCCAAAGTCCAATGAATCGTTCCGTGTAGAACTTCTAGACGAGATTAAGAAGACTCAAAGCAGCATTACGAATTTAAAGAGACAAATCAAAGGCTTCAAGATGTACACCAAGCTTGCCAGGGTTCATTTGCTCAATTTGATAAAAAAAAAATAGTAGGGTTGATGTATGGTATTACAGTTTAGGATAATCTTATGTCTGAGTGTTTTTACGAGCTCAGAAATATTATGGATTTAAACTTCTATCATCATATGACTATCCTTTTTGGATTTCTTTATTTTTTTTTTGTTTCTACTTTCTTTGCAGTGTTGTTTATTTTCTGTTGATATGATGTTTTTATCTATGTCATTTATGTTTTAATTCTTTTAGATTAGATACCTTCTCTATTATGCTTTTAAATGAAAATATTGGGAGGTTGCACTCATATTTGGATAAAATGAAAAAAATAAAGCTTCTCCTAATTTGACTAGTTAAAGTCAATGAATCCTATTACTAGGGTAGGGCAAGAACCACATGAAAAAAGGTTGCTAATCAGTATAAAGCCGTGTTAAAAATCATGTAAACATGAATTCTAATTGCATTTCTTAGGCTAGCTTGTCACTTTTAGAAGGTGATGCAAAATATCTTTCACCATTTTGGAGGCTCTGGTATGACCTTAGACATTGGAGATATGACAAGCTCAATAGCATGCAATTGCCCACATTATCAACCGTAAATAGTTTCAACTTAAATTGCCCCTTTGTTTTTTTTTTGTCGTTGTTGTACAACAATATGTCAAGAAAAACCTTGTATACTGTATTATTAATTTAGAGAAATTACTTTAACTCATTTTAAATGAAGCATGTTGATTTTACGGTTGGTATCAAATTCTTTCTTTGTTCTGAGTTTTTGAATACCTTTGCTCTCTCTACTACCTAATGTTATAATTTTGTTTGTCAATATCATGTTGTCTCTTTCAATATGTTGACATGTGGATTTTTTATTTTTCTCTCTTGGAAATGTAGAAGACATCCGGTTTGGTATTAATGCTTGTTGTCTTCATATGTTGTATGTATCACCATGAATTGATACTGATACCGAGAATGATCATTCTGTGCTGTCTTGGTTGCTACAGATATATGACTTGCAGAAACTTTATGTTATTTGACATTTTAGTCCGTCATCATTATTTTCCTTTCCTTATCCTAATTACAATTAAAAAAAATTATCTTTTAGTGTGATATTTATGTTTTACTGCTCTGGCTAGAAAGACATGAGACTATAATTTATAGGATGTCAGTACTTGTATGTTCTAATAATTCCTAGTTCATAATTGCAATTACAAGGGTAACATGCAGCTAGCGAAACAAAAAGGAACAATTAATACAGAATAAAAGCGCTGTTTGAATTTGTGATCAAATGTCAATGCTTGGATTCTAGAATATGTGAATTGTTTACTACCAAATTTGGAACACCACTAAGCATGTGATAAAATGCTGGAGGAAGCGTCTGATATATTGAACCGTTTCAAAAAAATGAGGGAGCTGATGACTGAATGTTTCACCAAGCATAGGAATGATTATGATGAGCTAGAGCGGCAACTTCCAAAGCCCAGGCAAAGAATGCAGAGACAACCAACATAACTAAGAGGATGATGTAGCCAGTGGAAATGCAACCACTGTAGTCGTTGGAGAAGGTGTCCATCAACTCGCCATGAAATCCTTTCATCTCTGACACGGTAATTCTCAATTCTCTTACGTTTGTTCCTAGTTGTTAGTCAGCGAACTGGAAGAGTCTACCAAGCTCATAATGGATTTCTCGGCTTTTTTTCTTCATCACAGACCTGGTCATTTTTTTGCTGTTCTCCACAGTTTGTGCAATCTCATCGATGATGGATTCAAAATCCTTCAGTTTTTTCTTTGCGAACTTTGTTTGAAACAGTATTTTGGGATATATAGCATCGATAGATAACTTAACGTATAATTTCAGGTCTTCATTCCTCTCAATGAAATCCTTATACGTACTCTTTGCATCCTTCTTTACCTGGGCAAAACCCTTCATGGAGGTTATCTGCGTATTATGCTTCCTTCACGGGATCCTCGGCATCGGCTTCTGCTGTTTAGCATTGAAGAACCCAATATTAAATCAAAAGAAGGACATGATCAATAAAATGCTGGAGGAAGCGTCTGATATATTGAACCGTTTCAAAAAAATGAGGGAGCTGATGACTGAATGTTTCACCAAGCATAGGAATGATTATGATGAGCTAGAGCGGCAACTTCCAAAGCCCAGGCAAAGAATGCAGAGACAACCAACATAACTAAGAGGATGATGCAGCCAGTGGAAATGTAACCACTGTAGTTGTTGGAGAAGGTGTCCATGAACTCGCCATGAAATCCTTTCATCTCTGACACGGTAATTCTCAATTCTCTTACGTTTGTTCCTAGTTGTTAGTCAGTGAACTGGAAGAGTCTACCAAGCTCATCATGGATTTCTCGGCTTTTTTTCTTCATCATAGACCTGGTCATTTTTTTGCTGTTCTCCACAGTTTGTGCAATCTCATCGATGATGGATTCAAAATCCTTCAGTTTTTTCTTTGCGAACTTTGTTTGAAACAGTATTTTGGGATATATAGCATCGATAGATAACTTAACGTATAATTTCAGGTCTTCATTCCTCTCAATGAAATCCTTATACGTACTCTCTGCATCCTTTACCTAGGCAAAACCCTTCATGGAGGTTATCTGCGTATTATGCTTCCTTCACGGGATCCTCGGCATCGGCTTCTGCTGTTTAGCATTGAAGAACCCAATATTAAATCAAAAGAAGGACATGATCAATAAAATGCTGGAGGAAGCGTCTGATATATTGAACCGTTTCAAAAAAATGAGGGAGTTGATGACTGAATGTTTCACCAAGCATAGGAATGATTATGATGAGCTAGAGCGGCAACTTCCAAAGCCCAGGCAAAGAATGCAGAGACAACCAACATAACTAAGAGGATGATGCAGCCAGTGGAAATGCAACCACTGTAGTTGTTGGAGAAGGTGTCTATCAACTCACCATGAAATCCTTTCATCTCTGACACGGTAATTCTCAATTCTCTTACGTTTGTTCTTAGTTGTTAGTCAGCGAACTGGAAGAGTCTACCAAGCTCATCATGGATTTCTCGGCTTTTTTTCTTCATCACAGACCTGGTCATTTTTTTGCTGTTCTCCACAGTTTGTGTAATCTCATCGATGATGGATTCAAAATCCTTCAGTTTTTTCTTTGCGAACTTTGTTTGAAACAGTATTTTGGGATATATCGCATCGATAGATAACTTAACGTATAATTTCAGGTCTTCATTCCTCTCAATGAAATCCTTATACGTACTCTCTACATCCTTTACCTAGGCAAAACCCTTCATGAAGGTTATCTGCGTATTATGCTTCCTTCACGGGATCCTCGGCATCGGCTTCTGCTGTTTAGCATTGAAGAACCCAATATTAAATCAAAAGAAGGACATGATCAATCAAATGCTAGAGGAAGCGTCTGATATATTGAACCGTTTCAAAAAAATGAGGGAGCTGATGACCGAATGTTTCTCCAAGCATAGGAATGATTATGATGAGCTAGAGCGGCAACTTCCAAAGCCCAGGCAAAGAATGCAGAGACAACCAACATAACTAAGAGGATGATGCAGCCAGTGGAAATGTAACCACTGTAGTTGTTGGAGAAGGTGTCCATCAACTCGCCATGAAATCCTTTCATCTTTGAGACGGTAATTCTCAATTCTCTTACGTTTGTTCCTAGTTGTTAGTCAGCGAACTGGAAGAGTCTACCAAGCTCATCATGGATTTCTCGGCTTTTTTTCTTCATCACAAACCTAGTCATTTTTTTGCTGTTCTCCACAGTTTGTGCAATCTCATCGATGATGGATTCAAAATCCTTCAGTTTTTTCTTTGCGAACTTTGTTTGAAACAGTATTTTGGGATATATAGCATCGATAGATAACTTAACGTATAATTTCAGGTCTTCATTCCTCTCAATGAAATCCTTATACGTACTCTTTGCATCCTTCTTTACCTGGGCAAAACCCTTCATGGAGGTTATCTGCGTATTATGCTTCCTTCACGGGATCCTCGGCATCGGCTTCTGTTGTTTAGCATTGAAGAACCCAATATTAAATCAAAAGAAGGACATGATCAATAAAATGCAGGAGGAAGCGTCTGATATATTGAATCGTTTCAAAAAAATGAGGGAGCTGATGACTGAATGTTTCACCGAGCATAGGAATGATTATGATGAGCTAGAGCGGCAACTTCCAAAGCCCAGGCAAAGAATGCAGAGACAACCAACATAACTAAGAGGATGATGCAGCCAGTGGAACTGCAACCACTGTAGTCGTTGGAGAAGGTGTCCATCAACTCGCCATGAAATCCTTTCATCTCTGACATGGTAATTCTCAATTCTCTTACGTTTGTTCCTAGTTGTTAGTCAGCGAACTGGAAGAGTCTACCAAGCTCATAATGGATTTCTCGGCTTTTTTTCTTCATCATAGACCTGGTCATTTTTTTGCTGTTCTCCACAGTTTGTGCAATCTCATCGATGATGGATTCAAAATCCTTCAGTTTTTTCTTTGCGAACTTTGTTTGAAACAGTATTTTGGGATATATAGCATCGATAGATAACTTAACGTATAATTTCAGGTCTTCATTCCTCTCAATGAAATCCTTATACGTACTCTCTGCAACCTTTACCTGGGCAAAACCCTTCATGGAGGTTATCTGCGTATTATGCTTCCTTCACGGGATCCTCGGCATCGGCTTCTGCTGTTTAGCATTGAAGAACCCAATATTAAATCAAAAGAAGGATATGATCAATCAAATGCTGGAGGAAGCGTATGATATATTGAACCGTTTCAAAAAAATGAGGGAGCTGATGACTGAATGTTTCACCAAGCATAGGAATGATTATGATGAGCTAGAGCGGCAACTTCCAAAGCCCAGGCAAAGAATGCAGAGACAACCAACATAACTAAGAGGATGATGCAGCCAGTGGAAATGCAACCACTGTAGTTGTTGGAGAAGGTGTCTATCAACTCGCCATGAAATCCTTTCATCTCTGACACGGTAATTCTCAATTCTCTTACGTTTGTTCCTAGTTGTTAGTCAGCGAACTAGAAGAGTCTACCAAGCTCATAATGGATTTCTCGGCTTTTTTTCTTTATCACAGACCTGGTCATTTTTTTGCTGTTCTCCACAGTTTGTGCAATCTCATCGATGATGGATTCAAAATCCTTCAGTTTTTTCTTTGCGAACTTTGTTTGAAACAGTATTTTTGGATATATAGCATCGATAGATAACTTAACGTATAATTTCAGGTCTTCATTCCTCTCAATGAAATCCTTCTGCATCCTTCTTTACCTGGGCAAAACCCTTCATGGAGGTTATCTGCGTATTATGCTTCCTTCACGGGATCCTCGGCATCGGCTTCTGTTGTTTAGCATTGAAGAACCCAATATTAAATCAAAAGAAGGACATGATCAATAAAATGCAGGAGGAAGCGTCTGATATATTGAATCGTTTCAAAAAAATGAGGGAGCTGATGACTGAATGTTTCACCGAGCATAGGAATGATTATGATGAGCTAGAGCGGCAACTTCCAAAGCCCAGGCAAAGAATGCAGAGACAACCAACATAACTAAGAGGATGATGCAGCCAGTGGAACTGCAACCACTGTAGTCGTTGGAGAAGGTGTCCATCAACTCGCCATGAAATCCTTTCATCTCTGACACGGTAATTCTCAATTCTCTTACGTTTGTTCCTAGTTGTTAGTCAGCGAACTGGAAGAGTCTACCAAGCTCATAATGAATTTCTCGGCTTTTTTTCTTCATCATAGACCTGGTCATTTTTTTGCTGTTCTCCACAGTTTGTGCAATCTCATCGATGATGGATTCAAAATCCTTCAGTTTTTTCTTTGCGAACTTTGTTTGAAACAGTATTTTGGGATATATAGCATCGATAGATAACTTAACGTATAATTTCAGGTCTTCATTCCTCTCAATGAAATCCTTATACGTACTCTCTGCAACCTTTACCTGGGCAAAACCCTTCATGGAGGTTATCTGCGTATTATGCTTCCTTCACGGGATCCTCGGCATCGGCTTCTGCTGTTTAGCATTGAAGAACCCAATATTAAATCAAAAGAAGGATATGATCAATCAAATGCTGGAGGAAGCGTATGATATATTGAACCGTTTCAAAAAAATGAGGGAGCTGATGACTGAATGTTTCACCAAGCATAGGAATGATTATGATGAGCTAGAGCGGCAACTTCCAAAGTCCAATGAATCGCTCCGTGTAGATCTTTTAGACGAGATTAAGAAGACTCAAAGGAGCATTACGGATTTAAAGAGACAAATCAAAGACTTCAAGAAGGGCACCGAGATTGCCAGCGTTCATTTGCTCAATTTGATAAAAAAAGATTAGTAGGGTTGATGTATGGTATTACAGTTTAGGGTAATCTTATGTCTAAGTGTTTTTACGAGCTCAGAAACTATTATGGATTTAAACTTCTATCATCGTATGTCTATCCTTTTTGGATTTCTTTATTTTTCTTTTTTGTTTCTACTTCCTTTGTTGTGTTGTTTATTTTCTGTTGATATGATGTTTTTATCTATGTCATTTATGTTTTAATTCTTTTAGATTAGATACCTTCTCTATTATACTTTTAAATAAAATTATTGGGAGGTTGCACTCATATTTGGTTAAAATGAAGAAAATAAAGCTTCTCCTAATTTGACTAGTTAAAGTCAATGAATCCTATTACTAGGGTAGGGCAAGAACCACATGAAAAAAGGTTGCTAATCAGTATAAAGCCATGTTAAAAATCATGTAAACATGAATTCTAATTGCATTTGTTAGGCTAGCTTGTCACTTTTAGAAGGTGATGCCAAATATCTTTCACCATTTTGGAGGCTCTGGTATGACCTTAGACATTGGAGATATGACAAGCTCAATAACATGCAATTGCCCACATTGTCAACCGTAAATAGTTTCAACTTAAATTGCCCGTTTGTTTTTTTTTTGTCATTGTTGTACAACAATATGTCAAGAAAAACCTTGTATACTGTATTATTAATTTAGAGAAATTACTTTAACTCATTTTAAATGAAGCATGTTGATTTTACGGTTGGTATCAAATTCTTTCTTTGTTCTGATTTTTTGAATACCTTTGCTCTCTCTACTACCTAATGTTATAATTTTGTTTGTCAATATCATGTTGTCTCTTTCAATATGTTGACATGTGGATTTTTTATTTTTCTCTCTTGGAAATGTAGAAGACATCCGGTTTGGTATTAATGCTTGTTGTCTTCATATGTTGTATGTATCACCATGAATTGATACTGATACCGAGAATGATCATTCTGTGCTGTCTTGGTTGCTACAGATATATGACTTGCAGAAACTTTATGTTATTTGACATTTTAGTCCGTCATCATTATTTTCCTTTCCTTTTCCTAATTACAATTCAAAAAAATGACCTTTTAGTGTGATATTTATGGTTTACTGCTCTGGCTAGAAAGACATGAGATTATAATTTATAGGATATCAGTACTTGTATGTTCTGATAACTCCTTGTTCATAATTGCAATTATAAGGCTAACATGCAGTGAAACAAAAAGGAACAATTAATACAGAATGAAAGTGCCGTTTGAATTTGTGATCAATGCTTGGATTCTGGAATATGTGAATTGTTTACTACCAAATTTAGAACACCACTAAGCATGTGGTAAGAGAACATGGGTAAATTAGGATAGCAGAAATGGCCTGATCATTCGTAAGTAAAGCTAAGATCCTAAGAGAAAGATGGAAATATAAGATGAAACCTTGTGCTTCTATATGGCTCTATATATTTCTGTGAGAATTTGATGATAATTTTAGGTCTAAGTAGTTAAACTGGACACTACTAAAAGTTTAACTATGATCATCATCAAATTGTGTGTTTGTTTGTGGTCTGACTATATGGATCTTATTCTTATCACTAGCTTAATTAGAAGTTATATTGCTTGTTAAATTTAAATCCATTAAAATATGTTTGAGTACATTGATTAATATTTCCTTGTTTTTTTTTCTTACAACTGCCACTCTAACTGTTTTAACTCTTTTACATAGAAAATCTATTGTTTGCCTTTAAATATATTAATACCATCTCAATTTATTTTCTCGTTTTACAAGTAGAATTAAACTCTTGAATATTTTTATCTTTTTTTTTTTATTAAACTCTTTGCACCATGTTAGCTTAATTTCTCACCTTGATACATTAACATGCATTTCGCACTTGCCTTTCTTACGATCTATTGTTTGCCTTTGCCTTTAAATATATCAATACCATTTCAATTTATTTTCTCATTTTACAAGCTAGTAGAATTAAACTCTTGAATATTTTTTATCTTTTTTTTTTTTAAAACTAGCTCCTTGCACCCATGTTAGCTTCCTCACCTTGATACATTAACATTTGTGCACTTGCCTTTCCTAATAGCCAAACACTTGGATCCATAAAACATGACAGGTAGTACCACATTCTTATATAATTTTTGTCTTAGCCTAAGAGCTAGGCATACAATGACCACATAGGAAGGACTATAGAAGCTCCTCTTTATTTCAGTCATTCATTATTTGTTGTAATACTAATATCTTCATCAATATGCATGTATTTCTTGTCTAATTATTTGATACATGATATTACAACTTAATCTCAATTTCCAATCCTATCTTTTGTCAATTTAATTGCCTCTATTATCTAATCTTCTCTTTTTTCCCCTCTGGATCACCTGACAATAAACTGGACCAGATCTCTCTGTTTAACAGTTGAAGATGCTTTAATTTTTATAAACAAACTACATTATCTTCTAACTCAATATGAAGAACATATTTCAAATATGTTTCCTCTTCAATACAATTTGTGCTCAAAACTCGTCAGTTAAGAATGATCATTGTGAATTAAAATTACATTCGGCTTGGAGAAACATATATCATCATCCATATCCAAGTGATTAGAAATTAAATAAATTGGAATGCAAAATTCTCATTGATAAATTAATTAATAGCTAGCTAGCTAGCAAAAGTTGCAAAATAAGACAAAAGACCGATGTTGGTATATTCTTTTTTCACAAAACCTGAAATAAATAGAAAAGTTCTTATTGCTAGTTGCTAACCCCAATTCGTACGTCATGATATTTTAAAGTTAAAAGTGAACTTTTTTTTTTATGGAAGTGAATAATCAATATTAAAAATTAGTAAGTAGAATAATATATCATAAGAGCTAGCTTATGAATGAGATCAGGCGTATGAAGAAAAATATATATAGCAATAATATTCTTCTAAAAAAAATAAATTAGATAGCAGACAAATTAAACCTTGGATGATCGATCCGAGCCCATAAAAGTTTCCCACCGGTCACCAGGGTAAATCGGGAAGCGCTCACGGTGGCGGTCCAGAAGTCCAGCGTCCAGGGTTCGCGTTTTATTTGAAAGAAAAATTCTTACAAAATGTGATAATAGCTAGAAATCGAATCAAGAATGTTTGGGATAACGATTAATCGTCCTATCGCTGTACCATAATGTTGTACCATAATCCCAGGGCAATAATATTATTCTTGAGATCTCTGTTGAAGTTGCTGACAGAGACCTATGACAGAGACCTTTTCTTTGTTCTTACGACAAGCTGATATTGTCCAATTTTTTCTCGTAGTTTTTACCCTTTGCTTGATGAGAGTCCGAGAACTTATTGAATGCATTGACAATATTTTAGTGCGCCGACAATTTGAACTAGGATATACATATTTCGCCCCCACGGGCTGGGTGAGTGGGTAAGGCGGCTGATGTTTGAAACGGAAGTCATGAGGTCAAGAGTCGTCAGTTGTGTACGGGGTTAAAATTCTGGTCTGCTGACTTAAATTTTCTCGACCTCCAGACGTCTTCTCCATCTTTAGTGATTTATCTCTTTCTGAAAATCTCGTGGGGCAGAGACCAGAGGGCCGTTGAGGTGACAGATCCACCTTTTGAAAAGGATATACATATTTCTTTTTTAGCTTATCCTGAGATTTTTGGAAAGAAAAATTAATCCAAGTTTTTCTCAGAGTAAAAGTTGTCATAGCTAGTGTGGCAAGCTTAATTCCACTGCTAGGAATATTGGTAGATTTCCAAATACTTAGGTTAAAGAGACTACAGTTAACTAGATGATGACATGTGGGGGTAAATGAATCATTGCAACTCAAGCTAGGTAAATAAATCGTGGCGGTTGCATGACTGCAACCTTGAGTCGCAGGGATTCATTTACCCCCACATGTCGTCGCGACAACTTCTGAAAGTCAACACTCAACGAAAGTTTGAGGTCAAGATAAATCGAGCATCTCTTGATTGCATGTCTAGATCATTTGCAGGATAAATAATTCTTATGAATACGTTATAGTTGTTGAATCGTGAATATTTGAGTGACCATTTAAATACGTACCTTTCCACTACATCATAGTCTCGGATGTAAGGATTAAATTATACGAGATTATAATATACTATTTTATCTTATATTTTATAAGAGATTATTTTTATGATTTAATCATAAAATTATACAACAAATTTTTTATCATTATTAATTCTGATTTAAGATTTATAAGGGTGTATAGGATTAATGGCACCGGAGCTTAATTTCTTACGATACATCAAAAGATAGATAGATTATCGATCGAGTCGTCACCAAACCGGATCTCATGTATTAAATTAGCCGGCCACGAGTATCAATAACATGAACCCGAGCCCGATCGAGCAGCCCGGCTCAATCCTCTCACGCCAACAGGCTGCAGCTCGAATTATTAAGTGGGAAAATAAAAACATAAAGAATAAATAAAGTAGAGGACAGCGGGGGGTTAATAAAATAAATTAAAGATGGAAGCGTCGCCCAGCCCTAATCGCATCTCGCGTCGATCGTCGCTCGGCTCCGTCGGCGATTCCCAAAGGTGCGATTTTCCTTTCTTTCCAGCCCTATTTGCCCTGTTTCTGCATCCATGCCTTCCTACGGATCTTGCTCGTTCGTGTTTGGAGTCGGGGATCGGAATGGCTGCGTCTGTTGTTCGGATCACGGGCAGTTACGAGAGGATAATGGCGTGCGGGAATCCAGTTTGAAGAGTTATTTTGCTTCTTTGATTGCGGCAGTTTTGTATAGTTTGGCTTGTTGATCTATTAGATTCTGATTGTTTGGAGGGAAGGCTAGGCACGAATTGTAGTTTGAACAATTTTGGATCCTATTTGCCTATATAGGTCTAAGACATTCTTGAGTGTTAAAAAGGTAGCTTTTGTGGCTTTGGAAAGTACGCAGCATATGTAACTTTGTTGCTTCTGTGGTCTTATTTTAGTGAGATTGTCAATATTTCTTAAGTTATGGTATTTGATAGTTATGGAATAAAATTAGCCTGCCTATTCTATTTGTAATTTGAGTTTCCAATTTCTGTACAGTGATCCTGGTACTTTCCAGCTTCTTTGTATGAACTTTACTCTATGGAACGTCAAGTTTTTTTTTATTGCCTTTTTTAGCGCTCAAAATTCTCTACTTGGGATTCATATAAGAATTTATGTTGGTCGACCAAGGTAACCAGCTCTTGCTTTCTTCATCAGAATTCAGAACTTCTCTCCTGTATATAATAATCCTATGAAAACAATGCTGTAATTTGTTGAATTTTTCTTTTCATCTAACTGTTCTTTTTCCAACCATTGGGGTTTGGCCGCTACATGAGTTTTGTACCTCCATTTAGCTCTATGCAGGGTTATAAACCTAAATACCTAGTAATATACAAATTAATTAAATATTTTTAAGCATATTTATTATTGTTTTCTTTGGTTTTCCTTTCTACCATACACTTACCACTCCAATAGATTATGCTGATTACCTATCTAAATTATAGGGGATCACTTCTGTGCCGTCTTCTTTCTAAAGCATTATGCATACTTTTAGGGGATGGAATGCTTAATAGATCATGCATGCATACTACTTTCATTTTCATACAACAGTGGAGAACTTATGGAAACAGAATTATTGTTCTAAATAATTCTATAATTTGTTGTTTTCTTCCTTGCAGGGTTTCTTTGTTATGTTAGTTTGAGTTTCTGCTTTATTCTAGTGTGAAGAAATGGACGATGCAGGAATATCAAGCTTTTGGGGACCTGTGACATCTACTACTGAACTTTGTGAGAAGAACTATGCATATTCTTCATATATTGCCGAATTTTACAACACTATATCAAACATTCCCTGCATTCTTTTGGCGCTCATTGGCCTGATAAATGCCCTAAGACAAGGGTTTGAGAAAAGATTTAGTGTTCTTCATATTTCCAATATGATCCTTGCAATTGGGAGCATGATATTCCATGCCACGTTGCAAAATGTGTAAGTTCCTTTGCTTTTCTCTGTGCATTTTCTTTTCAACTAATAACAGCTCATGTCTTTGCAATGTAATTTTCTCTATGTGGCCATCTTTAACTTCTGTTAGCAGCACGCTGATAGATGTGTAGGACTCAAAGGGGAAGAACATACATCTATGGTAGAAGTCCTTGTTTCTATTTACCTCATAAATTTCATGAGTAGAAATTCATATATTGTATATTATAGCTTTAAATTCATATATACCTCATAAATGTTGTTCACATCATGGTTGGCAGAATCATCCGTTGTGACATTGTCGGAATCAAGATGGGGTTTAGTTCTGAAAGGAGAAAGACATCCCATTAACAATTGAGGAAGAAGGCAAGTCTACTGCCATTGATCCAAAAGGAGATTTTCTCGTGGAAGGAGCAGCTTTTCCCGGCATCACAACTTAGGGTGTTCCTTGTGATATTACACCTATAATATTAGATTATATAATATAATAGGTTATATAATATTAGGCCTGAAACACAATTTTGAAATTAATAATAATGATCCTATTAATAACATTTTATTATTTATTATTCTCTACATAAAATTTTGTTTATTTATTTCATTTTTAATGTTAGATCAATACTATTAATAATATTATCAAGAATTGTATTTATTTATCTAATAATAATAATATCTATTTATTAATAATGATACTATTAATTTATTTTGTTTATGTTTGATATAAGATAATCTTATTAATAATATTTTTTTGGTTATTTATTTGCTTATTTATTTTTAATATCAGATTAATCAAATTAATAATATTATTTATTTGTTTAATAAGACAACTTGTTTATGTATTTATCTCTTCGTTGTTTAGTATTAGATTATTGATAATATTTATTCACTTTTAATATCAGATTATTATGCATGTGTTAGTTTGTATCACATTGTCTAATCAGATTAGGATTTTATTTTGTTTTTATGTAGTGCTATTTATGTTACATTAATTTTTGTTGATTATTAATCCTCTAGTTTTAAAATATTTAATTATATATTGTATTAATTATTTATTAATTAATTTTGTTAGAAAGAGATGGCAAATAATAAATGACTAATTCAAAGAGGGTGTTGATCAAAGAGAATTGATGAGATCATTGTAGATTATGAAGATATTGGATGAGAAAATGATATATTAGTAAATTTTAAATAGTTAAATGTGAATACGTAACGTATCTTGTTCTTTTTTTTCGTTTATATATATATATATATATATATATATATATATATATAATTGTTAAAGAGTTATTTCTCATCAATCACGATCCCACTGCTTCAATATAGCCGATACCTATGTGCTTAGAAAATGCAATGGTGATACCAATATTGACAATCGTGATTTACATGATTAGAACCTGGTCATTAATTAAAATTTTCAATTATTGATGTTGGATTAAAGTTTTATCCTAAATTCTCATATTATAACCTGCAACTATTTGATTTGCTTTTCTTTTTTTCCATCAATTTCCATTATGGATTTTATTTAATATTTTCTTTAAGTTTGGCCAAGAACTAAACAGATATACTAAAATAACAAGGTTGCATAAAACTATTGGATGTTAGTGACAAACTTTTATTGTTGTCTTTCTTTTCCTTTCATCAGTTTCCATTAAGGATTTTATTTTTCATTATTTTTTTTTAGTCAGGTATCATGTCCAAATTCTGAACAGATAATACTAAAATAACAAGGTTTCTTAGATACATTAGTTAGTGGCCAGATCCGAAGACAGTTAATATCATGTTTAAAGGTAAAACTCACATACTTGCAAGATCAAAATTTGAAGGGATATATAACACTTGATCTCCATATTTCAATCTACTTTTATGACTAATGCCTTAAGTATAGATTTTGTTATTTGGAGAGTACACCTCTACAAATTGTAGTGACATTTGAAAATTTAGTAACGGAACGTTTACAAGCATTTATGTTTTCAGACTTAGTTTTGTCTTAGTGGTTGTTTGTCTGTGGAACATATTTTTAAAAAAGATCGTATTCATAGCTTTCTATTTATGCATTGAATATAACAATTTTCCATGTATTTTATGATCTCTTCCAGACTACAGCAGAGCGACGAAACACCAATGGTATGGGAGATGCTGCTTTATCTTTATGTTATTTACTCGCCAGATGGCACTACAGGAGCACTATGCAATTTTCTCTTCATATACGGTGCTGCCTTTGCTGTGGTTCATTTCTTCGCACGGTTTGGAATAGTTTTCAAGATACACTATATCATCCTTTGCCTTCTCTGTGTCCCTCGGATGTACAAGTACTACATACAAAACAAAAGATATTGCAGCTAAACGGCTCATCAAGCTCTACGTGATGACTATCTCCCTGGGGACTTTATGCTGGTTGTTCGACAGAATATTCTGCAAGAAATTATCTCACTGGTATATTAACCCTCAGGGTCATGCGTGGTGGCATGTGCTTATGGGCTTCAATTCATACTTTGCAAACACATTTCTGATGTTCTGCAGGGCGCAGCAGCGCGGCTGGGAGCCGCAGGTTGTTCTGGCTTCTTTTATGTGAAGATCCATAAACCCAAAAAGCAAGAGTGAGGAGTCAGTTTCCAAAGTGTTTGATACTTGTTTCTTTCAACACATTTTGGTAGTTTTAACTAAGCATGAACTGGAACTTGCTTTGTATCATAACTAACTCTGGAATCCCATGCCCATAGGGTTGATCATGCTCTATTTTATATATATATATTTTTTTTTCATGTGTATGTTTTGTAAGGTAAACTCAGAATTGGATTCAATTTTTTTTTTCTTCAAATCATGTATCAATCTTTATTTATTTGTTATGAGCTTTGTCAATTAA
>JAGFNQ010009671.1:0-97913 GCA_024364735.1 Boesenbergia rotunda | reverse complement strand
GTTGGAGTTTCTTGAACTTCATCAAGTTCAATCCCACTCCCACTGTTTTCTTGCAAAAGAAACTCTTTTTCCAGAAATACAGATGCCTGAAACAAACACCTTTTGTTCCAAGGGATGATAGAATTGGTAACCCTTCGTTTCCTTAGGGGTATCCAATAAATAGACATTTATCAGACTTAGCATCCAATTTGTCTGATACACCCGCTTCACATAAGCAGGACAACCCCATATCTTAAGGTGAGTTAAGTGAGGTTTCTTACTATTCCAAATCTCATATGGAGTAGTAGAGACTACCTTGGTCGGGACTCTGTTTAGCAAGTAAACAGCTGTCTTAAGTGCATAGCCCCAAAAGGATTTGGAAGAGTTGCATGATTCATCATAGACCTAACCATGTCCATCAAGGTTCGGTTGCGCCTCTCAGATACACCATTATGCTGTGGTGTATACGGCGGAGTCCATTGGGACAATATCCCATTGTCCCTTAGATAATCTTGAAACTCTTGACTTAAGTATTCACCACCTTGATCGGATCGAAGTATTTTAATACTTTTTGCCAAGCTGTTTCTCTACTTCATTTCTGAACTCTTTGAATTTCTCAAAGGCTTCAGATTTGTGTTTCATCAAGAACACATACCCGAATCGTGAGTGATCATCGATGAAGGTGATGAAGTAGCTATAGCCTCCTTGTGAAAGAGTTGACATTGGTCCACATACATCGGTATGTATTAGACCAAGCAATTCTCCCACTGGATTACCTTTTCCGGGAAAGGGTAATTTGGTCATTTGCCTTTTAAGCATGATTCGCATGTATCAAATGAACCGGGTTCAAATGATTCCAAAATTCCACATCGGTGTAATTCGGTCATGCGTTTCTTACTTATATGGCCAAGACGACAGTGCCACGTGTAGGAGTCTATTTGATTATCTATTCGAGCACGTTTGTTGCTTACTTCGATATTGAAAACGTCACTGGATAAATCTAACGTGTAGATGCCATTGCACAAAGTTCCATTCCCATAAAGAACGCCATTTAAAGTTATGTAACAACAATTGTTACTGAAAGTTAAATGATAACCCTTTTCATTCAAACATGAAATAGATACAATGTTCTTTATTAACGAAGGAACGAAATAACAATTATCCAATTCTAAGACACGTCCATTCGGGAGCTTTCGCAAATATGTTCCGATGGCAATAGCAGCAATCCTTGCTCCATTTCCAACCCGCAAATTCGCTTCTCCCTTGACGAGCTTTCTTCTATTCCTTAGCCCCTGTATGTCATTACATATATGTGAGCTACACCCAGTATCAAGTACCCAGGTATTTGAGGAAATAGAGTGACATTCAATAACGAAGATACCTGAAGAGGATGGGGCATCGGATGCCTTCTTCTTCATGGACTCAAGATAAATCTTGCAGTTTCTTCGCCAGTGACCTTCCTTGCCACAGTGATGGCAAGTGCCTTTTGGTTTCTTTTCAGTCTTTTTGGCCTTTTTCTTCTTCCCTTTATTATGTTCTTTGGCCTTCCTCTTAGAACCTTTCTTCGAGGAACCAATTAACAGTACCGCCTTTTGATCCGGCTTTACAGAAGGCTCCACAGTCTTCAGCAAGTTGATCAACTCAGGAATGGTGGTCTCCAGTTTGTTCATCCGATAGTTCATCACAAATTGTGAATAACTTTTGGGCAAACAACTCAGAATTAAGTCAATACTTAGTTCATGATCCATTGCAAAACCGAGTGTGCTCAGTCGCTCAATGTACCCCAACATCTTTAACGCAAACTGCGAGGCAGAAGTGCCTTCCTGCATCTTAGTGGTGAAGAGGAGTCTGGAGACTTCGAACCTTTCGGATCTCGCCTGCTCTTCAAACAACTCATGAAGATGGAAGATGATGGTATTAGCATCCATATGCTCATGCTGCTTTTGTAGCTCAGGTACCATAGAGGCTAGCATGATGCAACTCGCAAGTTCAGAATCAGTCACATGTTTCTGATGGGCCAACAATTGGTCCGGAGTTGCATTTTCTGGAGGACTTTTGGGAAGTGCTTCTTCAAGGACATAGGCAAGCTTCTCTGCCTTGAGGACTATCCTCAGGTTTCGAAGCCAGTCCATGAAATTCGGCCCATTCAGTTTATTGGTGTCCAAAATGGAACGTAAGTTTATTTGAGTAGACATGATCGAGTGATTATCCTAGATATACAAATTGAGATTATGTGAGAAGATTGATTAAAGAATGTATTAACATACATAAATTAAATCCTATTTATTTTACGAATTGAATCACCCTTATTATCAATTCGGGAGATCGTAGGAACATCTCCAAATAGGTTGATATCCAACCATAGATAAGATCCACCATGGCTGTGGCCATCAAGTTTTTCTTAGCTATGAAGGTAGGTAATTATACCGATTACACATCACATATATGTAACTATCACTTATGCTATCAACTAATTGAATGTTTGCATAAATCATTAGGTTGTTAACTCATTAACAAGTATGTATCAATATACATAGCACCTAACTGCACCTCTCTTTACATCGACCTTGGCTGTGGCACAACAAATCGATGCTCCAAGCTTAAGGCTGACCCATTAATCAAGAAATAGTTTTAATATTGTTGAAGCTCATTCAACCGTTTAGTCAGGCTTGGATGTGTCCAACAACCAAAACTAAGGATTGACCTCTGACTTCAATTATATTATTCATAAACTAATTCCACGGTTTGAACATGTTGAGGTTCAAGTCGGGCATGGATGTGTCCATCAACCCTAACTAGAAACAAAACTCCGGTTCTAACCATATTAATAGAAGGTGTTAGCCTTAATATTTTGTAAGGGGTGTTTGGGTCTCATTCTTTTCTAAGCACATTCATGACATAAAATTATGTCATGACTAACGATTTCCTTAATAAAGTATGTATGCGACTTAATTTATCAAGTCTCATGAATTAAATTAGGAACCGGATTTCCTAATTATAATTTCATACTTTATTAAAGGAATTGTTTTGGGAAACAATTTCCTAAATTGTCATAATTAATTTCGAAAATAATATGTTCAAGACTTTGATTTCTCTAAATCAAATCTTATTAAATTAAGAGACAAATCCCTTAATTCAACTACATATTATTTTCATGAAAATCTTATTTAAGAAAACTCTATAGGAAACCATTTTCCTAATTAATTTTGGAGACAACAATATGTAAGAGCATCACCTCTTCAACATATTTTATTCATGGATTTAATTAATTACAACAAATTGTTTTCTAAGGGTGGCTCCCCGAGGCTTAGATACCCAAAGAAAAGTAATGTGTTGTAAATCCAATTGGACGGCTCCCCGAGGCTCAATCCAAATCAAACATGACAATTTCAATTAAAAATTGAAAATTAAATTACAACAACTAACTTTAAATTGGACGGCTCCTCGAGGCTCAATCCAAAATAAAGAATTTTGTTGTCAATTTAAAAACCAATTCAAATTTAATTGTCAATTAATTGTCCATGAATTTGTCTAGACTTTCTCAAAAGAAAGTGCCCAAAATTGCGAGATTTCAAAAATAATTTTTCAGAATAATTGTAAGTTTTTGGTAAAAAGAAAACTTATGTTTTTCCAAAAATTGGAAAATTTCTAAAATAGAAAAATTTCCAAAATTTGGAAAGTTTCCAAGGATGGAAAATTTTCACAATTATTATAAAATTTTAGAAACAAGAAAATTTGAAACGTTTGCGAAATTTCATGAGGATTTCCAAACATTGAAATTTCTAAATCTAAAATCTATTATAATTTGAAAGTTTCCATAATTGAAATTTTTTTTCGAAATTGAGATCATGACAAAGTGTTTCGCAAAACAATTATATGATAATGTCGAACACTAACCGCGGCTCTGATACCACTGTTGGGACCGGGTGCATGTCGACAAGGATACGAGTTCGTAAAATTTAAAATTTTTACGTGCAGCGGAAGAGTTTGCATAAAATAATTTCCTAAATTATTTTTAACTTCGTATCTAGCATGCAATCTTATGGTGTGTTGACATAATCATAAAATAAAACATTGCGGAATAGTAAACAAATTTACTAAGTACCTCTCGTAACTCGAAGTAAGGGACGAGATCCAACCGTAGCGTCCCTTGGAAGCTCCGCCTCTATTCACGTCCACGCCGAGTTCTCTTCGGGATGACTTCACAAAGTCACGAGTTTTGTGCCGACAGAACTACTAGATTCTCGGAAGGCACAATTAGAAGGACAAGAGAAAAATTAGGAAAACTAACCAACGAAGTAACGGAATCGAATTCCGAGAAGAGAGGAGTCGCTATCCGCTTGTTCTTCTTCGTGTTCGGGTTCTCCTTCTCCTTGAAAGCTCACGCCAACTCCCTTGGATGATGGTTGTGTGCGCCGGCCCTAATCCACAAGGATGGGGCGCCAGCCCTAATGTGAAGGAGAAGAAGATGAGGAGAGAAGAGAATAAAAGAGAGAGAGGGAGAGCTCTAATTAATCTCTTGATTAATTCATTGATCTAAAGGGCTAGCCTTTGGTTCCTTTATATAGTAGCAACTCTTTGCTAAGTCTCTCTCTAAACGGAATTAGTTATAAGAAATTTATCCTATAAATTTTCTTAACTAATTATTCCGTTTAAACCAAGTCTTTATTATAAACTAATTTATAATAAAACTTATTCTTTTCTCTCTTTAAATTATGGAATAAATTTTTATAAGAAATTTATAAACTTTCTTATTATGATAAAATCAATTCATAATTGATTTTATAAAATTAAAATAAACCAATTCATGGATTATTTTAACTTCCATAAAAAGAATAAATTTCTACAAATTTATTTATATAAATTTTCTTTATACAACTTTATTTATCCATAATTTATAAAATAAACCGCGCTAGATTTATTTTATTAATTAAACCAATTAAATTGGTTTAATCTCCTTTAATGGCCGGCCACCACAAGGAGGGTTAGCACCTCCTTTGGCCGGCCAAACCAACCCGAACCGGTCGCTAATTAAACTCATTTAATTCGCCCAAAAAGCCTTCAAAAGACTTAGCCCTTTTTAGCTTCCATTGCGCCTCTGATTAACTCAGATTCGACTTGTTTCTCTTGATCGGAAAATCCAATTTTCAACTCGTTTTAAATCCCTCGGATTACTCGTATTGCGTGTGACTAAATAGGCTTTCGATTTATGTTGGCCGTCTATAATTAACCCATTAATTATAGATTGATCATGAGTGGCACCTAGTAGTACATCATGATCCCCAATTAATCGAAAGATCAACGGTTTGACCCCAGAAGAAATTATTCTGAAACCCTTCAGCAGCTCTAATGAATCGTGCCTCATTCCCTTCACCACCTTATACCCACTTGGTTCAGGACACGGTCTATGGTGTCAGTCCCCACTAGGCTGACTACGTCACACCTAGCCCAAGTAGTGTCTTCCTCGTCCTTTGGATTTCTAATTACTCTCATGTATTTAAGAGACTCGCACTCTTAACATGATCTGCTCTGGCCAGAGGCTTTGAGTAACAATCCGACGATAGGCCTGGGTATACATCTCCTCGCAAGGAGTGGTGAATCCTTTGTAGGCTGTTCAAACATCTTCGGGCACTTCGGCTTATACCCAATCATCCTGGGTCCACACCTCCTTGGAGATGCTTGCTTAAGATGCCAAAGTATAAGTCTCCATGACCAAGATGACTTGAACACCGCAAGTCAAAGGAACATCGCACTTAAGCCGCAGTAAGATCTTCATTGACATATCTACATGTAGATTCCCATATGAAGTCTTACAGCTAGTCAGTCCAATAAACTAGTTCCCTTAACTAGCATCCATGTTTATCTCCGGACATCCCAATGTCACCAGCTAGTGAGAATCAGCTGATTAGAGAATAACCCATGCTAGTCTCAACAGAATTGATAGTGTCCGTTTTTATCAATTCATCGACTAGGGATAATTTCAATACTTCACAATTGCACATTAGAGATAATCACTAGTTGTGATTCCATCACAAATTCTCTTATGCTGTGAGTTGTATTGCGGACATTCAGTAGATGAGTTCAAGATCCCAATCAAATACACAAAACATGTATACTCAAATAGTGAATTATCATTTATTAAAATAAATGTTTACATCATAAGGCGATTGCCTTAGGACACTTCTCTCATATCACTAACACAAGCCCCATTCATAAAATAAAATAACCATGCATGCTTCATCATTCATACTTGTCATTCATACTTATCATTTATACTTATTTCATATCATCGTTATGCCTTCATCATTCATACTTATCATTCATACTTAAGGCATAACCATCATCTTCATTCATACTTATCATTTTTTATTCACAAAATAGGACATACATACATAATCATGTTTCTAGCCATAATCATTACCTTGGTTCCTAAAGCTTGCATGATCTTGATACATAAATAAACATGCACTTCAGACATGATACATTTCATCTAGCATACATAATCCTAGTATTCATCATAAAGCTTGGATGATAAGCCACGTATAAATAGGACGTATACTACTAGGCTTCATGACATTCATTCTAAAACATGCACATACTTTCATAAACCATAAATCTATTATAATCATTTATCATCATACATGCATCATTCTAATTATCACAACATATTCCTATCTCAATTACATATAGTCATGGTATATGATCTAAATATTTATGGATGAAACATAACATAAAATCTAACATGCATAATCATGTGATATTACACATAAACAAAGATTTTTGTACATAAAGGTCCTTACCTCATGCTTTAACTATCTACTATTATCATGGTGACTTATAAACATGCATTCTTGAGATCTTAACCCAAACCAAACCCTAGGTTTGGGTCTTGGCCGAAACCATAAGGGGCCATGGGTCCTTAGAAAAATTTGCATAGTTATAGTCAACATCCAATCCCTTGCATATTATGTCATAGGAACCCATTGTGATCCTTGATTGGTTTTAACCCTAAGTCCTAGACCTTATTCATGCTTTGGCCGAAACCCTAGGGGAGTAATAGGCCCATGGAAAATTCATTTAAGTCACCATTTTCATTAATAACATATCATAGCAAAACATACTAATCATGCTTGGAGGTTTGAAAGTTAAACCTAGCCCTATACTTGATGTGGCCGAAACCCTCAAGGGGTTTTAGGGTGCCAAAAACTTCCCTAAATCATAAGTTATGTCCTACATACTATCATAAAACTTTCAAGAGCACAAAAGAGAATTTACACCATCCCTAACCCCACAAAACATCCTTGGCCGAAAACCCTAAGGGTCCTCTTCATGGTTTCCTCAACTTAAATCTTAAACAAAAATTCTAAATCTTGTTAAGCATCAAGGAACAATCATACCACAGGTGAGAAGGGTCTTACCTTGGGTTGTCCTTGGTTTTTAGACCTTAAAAGAGAAGGAAAAAATGGAAATCCCTTTGATACTTGAACCCTTCTTGCCCTTGTAACCTTGGAAGAGAACCTAGATCTTCCAAAAATAGAGCCCTTGGTGGAACTTTTCCTAAGGGGGAGAGCACCTTGATGTTTCGGCTAGAGCAAGGAGGAAGAAGAAATGAAGAGAAGAAGGGAAATTGTAACTTCCTAACCACCTTTATACCACATTAAAAGAGGCAAGTGAAGAGTCATGGTGTCTCTTCCCTTGATGACTCTTCATTTTTCCCAAGCCTTAACTAAGATCCACTTCATTCCCTCATAGCACTCCCTTGCTAGGTGAATTGGTTAGTGCATGCTTGGTTGTATAAGAGGTCCAAGGTTCAATCCTTGGTGCATGCACTAATTTCCTATTTTATTTTTATTTTATTTCCTACCATTTCGAAATTTCCTTAAAAATTCCCCCATAATTATGTTAATATTTCTTATTAAAATCTATTTATTTTTATATTAAATTCTACCTAAAATCCACCCATAATCATGATACTAGGAAGCCCATATAAGGCCCATTCGTACTTAGTTTTCTCAATTTAAATGAGAAAACCATGGGTTTCTAGGCTAAGGTTCGTACTAATATTTCTAGATCCTTCGGAAAATTATCTAGACATGCTTAATATTTTAAAGAAAATATTAAGGAAATTTTCCGGGTCGTTACAGCTTACATGTCAAATGTACTGCAACATCAACATCAACATCAGGCCTTCGCTATTGCCTATGACATGATGCTCAATCTCAAGGAACTCTTCAGACATCAGAATCGAGCTGCTAGGCAAGAGGCTATAAGGAACTTTATGACGACCACTATGGCTGAGGGAACACCCATAAGGGATCATGTTCTCAAGATGATAGCTCATTTAAATGAGATGGAAATCCTTGGAGCTAAAATCGATGGTGAAACCCAAGTCGATATCATTCTCCAGACGCTACCAAAGATTTTTGAGCAATTCCACCTGAACTACAACATGAACAAAAGGATGTATTCATTGGCGGAACATCTGACAAAACTCCAAGTAGCAGAAGGATTATTTCGTCAAAGTGCTCAAGCATACATTGCTGAAAACATTTCTACTTCTAAGCCGAAAGGTGGTAAGAAGAAGAAGAAACAAGTTGGTTCAGCAAAGAAAGCGGTTGGATCTCAAGGACCAGAAGATGGAGTGAAGAAGACGAAAGGCAAGTGCTTCACATGCAAGTAGGTTGGACATTGGAAGGTGAACTGTCCTCGCCGAAAGGAGAACAATAAAGGTATATCTTTTTCATTAGTTGTTAAAACATGTTTAGCGGTGTAATCTACCGGTACCTGGTGTGTAGATATGAGAGCGACTGATCATGTCTGCAATTCATTATAGGGGTTCCAGGAAACCAGACGACTATCTGAGGGCGAGATTACCATCTACATGGGCAATGCTACGGAGGTGGCGGCTATTGCAGTGGGAGATGTTCATTTATCTTTTGATAAGAATAAATCTTTGATTTTGAGAAATTATCTTTACGTACCATGTTTTAGAAAGAACTTGATTTCAGTTTCTAAATTATTTATGGATGGATTTTCTGTTTCTTTTGATTACAAAGTGGTTATAAAAAAGAATAGGCTGATTATCTATTCTGGTGCGTTGGTTGACAATTTGTATACTCTTAATCTAACAACTCACACGATGTAAATGGTAATTAATAACACGTCTTCTAATTCTATTAAGAGAAAAGAACCTTCGAAGATGAACCAAACATATCTTTGGCATCTAAGGTTGGGTCATACTAACTTTAGTAGAATTCAAAGGTTGCTAGCCGATGGACCTTTGGGTTCATTCGTGGTGGAAAATTTCCCAACCTGTGAATCTTGCTTGGAAGGAAAAATAACCAAGAAGCCTTTTAAAGCCAATGGGTATAGAGCCAAAGAAGTGTTGGAACTAGTTCATTTTGATTTGTACAGTCTTATGTCTATCGAGGCAAGAGATGACTTTGAATATTTCGTCTCATTTATAGATGACTATTCAAGATATTGATACATTTACTTGATGTGTCGCAAGTCTGAGTGCTTTGTCAAGTTCAATGAGTGCAAGCCTGATGTGGAGAAACGTCATGGTAAAAGTATCAAAACACTACAGTCTGATCGTGGTGGTGAGTACTGTTGGATCGAGAGAAACGATAGAGGGGGGTGAATATCGTAAAACGTTCGGATTAACAGTTAGAGAAATTACGCAGCGGAGATTTAAATCAAACACACGCAAACACCAAGTTTTTTACTTGGTTCGGAGTCGCAGTCGGCTCCTACTCTAAGGCTTACGGTCGTTGACCATTTACTGCGGGCAATTCTATATGTGCGCAAAATTCGTTTATAAAAAGTATTACAAAAATTATTGCAGTAAACTAAAATTAGCTCTTCGTTACCGACGTCTGGAGTAGATTATATTTTTGAAGCAGAAGGACGTCGTCGGCGCTTGTATCTCGAGTCGGGAGGTTTCCGGAGCAGAACGCGGGAGCAGAAGAGCGTGAATGCGTTGGAAGAATTGAGTTTCTGAAGCCTTGGGTATGAGGGCCCTTTTATAGCCCCTGGGGGCGCCCGGAACGTCGAGGGCGCCCCCCCCCCCACGTGTCAGCTGATCCGAGTTGCACTCGGTCAGCTCTGATACCTTCAAACTCAGGATCAGACTTTGACGGGGGCACCCGGGACACTGGGGGCACCCGGGTTGACTGGGTCAGGCTCTTATCCTGTTGGCTTCTCGCTGGCTTGCTTCGTTAGCTTAAGCTGGGGGCGCCCGAGACGCTGGGGGCGCCCGGGAGCAGGGGGGTGCCCGGGAGCACGGGGGCGCCCCGCCATTGAACTGCCGAAGCACTCTTTTTGATTAGTCTATTTTGTGTTGCCCTTGGGGGTGCCCGGAACACTGGGGGCACCCTGCTCAGCTGCTGCCTTACTCCTTTAAGGCGTTCTGAGCTGCAATGACTCATTCCTTCGGTCCAACATCCAGGGTTATGTAACGCCCACTTTTTTTTTTTTTATAGACCATCATAAAGCGGCGTTACGTTAACATACTTAGGCATGTAGACATCATAATGCAGCAAAAAACTTTAAACTTACACCTACATGCACTTACTACCATTCCTACCATCATAACATGGAAACTTGGCATATTAACTTTATACTTAGCATCATATCATACTTAGCATCATGCCATATTTTAGCATCATATCATACTTAGCATCATGTCATACATTAGCATCATGTCATAGAGTCATATTCAAGTACTTAGTAGTAAAGGTAGAGTTCTATCATAAGACAAACAAACATATGGTCTCTTGGCCAAGTCACTATCACACACATTCTGCAATGCCCTCATGCTGCTTCCTTATTATCCCCTTGCGTGATCTGCGGTATAAGAAAATAAGACTACAAGCACACAGGCTTAGTTAGACTCTTTCCTACCCACTAAAACCATCCGTCACTTAATCATAAGCATATGAAACATTAGCATACTTAATGCTTTACTTAGATCGTCATCCTTATCATCACTTAGCATTCATTCGACATGTCATGGACATGGCTTCATCATATTCATAGCATGACATAAACATAACCATAAACATTCATGTATGGCATCATACTTGACATAAACATAAGCATCGTAAACATTCACAGCATGGCATAAACATAAACATCATAAATATTCATAGCATGGCATAAACACAATCCATAAACATCATAAACATTCATAGCATGGCATAAACATAAGCATCATAAATATTCATAGCATAGCATAAACACAATCCATAAACATCGTAAACATTCATAGCATGGCATAATACTTGGCATGGACCTAAAATCATGGCATAACCTAATTAAAATCATGGCATCCTATACTAGCATGAGCATAAATAAAATAATGGCATTCTAACATAACATAAGCATAATTAAATCATGGCATCCTAAACTAACATGAACATAAATAGAAGCATGACATCCTAACTTAGCATAACATAATCAAAGCATGGCATTCTAAACTAGCATAAAATCATGGCATCCTAAACTAACATGAACATAAGTAAAATCATGGCATAAAATCATGACATTAATATAGATAAATCATGGCATAAAAATCATGGCATAAACATAAATAAATCATGGCATAATAATCATGACATAAACATAAATAAATCATGGCATAAACATCCTTTTCATGAACATACTTTTCATAAACATACTTTTCATAACATAATGCATAACATGAATGGATGTATGTAGCAACTGTGCATATATATATATAAAGATGCTTAATCTTTAAAACATGCTTTTAAATCATCATCATAACATCATTGGGCCCTGGCTTATACCACATTCATTCATCATATGCGCGCATCCCTATGTAAATACGAGGTAGCTAATCTCGACCTACTAGGGTAAGGATAGCATCATCGGTAGTCCCGAACCGTAAGGACAGCATCATCGGTAGTCCCGAACCGTGGACAGCATCATCGGTAGTCCAGAACCGTGGACCTTACTTAGGTCCGGTACAAGCCCATAAAATAAAATAAAATACTTTGCATGCTTCATTATTCATAAGTCATTCATGGCATACTTATCATAACATAACTTGTTACGGCTCGGCCCGTCTACCGGCCCATTTACCGGTCCTTATGACCGTCGTACCGTCGACCATCGACCGTGCCGTTTAGCATATTCATTCATTCATCATACTTAACCTTCATTCATCATTTTCATTCTTAGACATGGCATAGGTACACATCATTCACATAGCATGGCATACGTACATAACTCATGGCATACATACATATCATTCGTAAGACATGGCATACATACATATCATTCATATATCATGGCATACTGACATGTCATTCATAAATCATGGTACATGTCTAAACATTTATGACTTAGCATATATTTCATGGCATATAAACCAAGGGTTTGGTTATCATAGAATTCTTTCACCTTACTATACATCTTAATAACTTATACTCACGCCTCTTGGTAGGTTTAACCCAATTCCTTAATCTTGCTCTTGGCCGAAACTTTAAGGCCATGGGGAAATGGAGAAATTCCATTAAACTCCAAATCAATTGCTTAAACACTAACCATATCTTACTATAGGGCCATTGGGACCCTTGGAATAAATCCTAACTTTCCACCCGATTAGGGTATTTGGCCGAAACCTATAGGGTCTCTAGCCCATGTGAACATTCACACAAATACCATCCATTTCCCTTAAATCATGTTAATACATCCAACATATACCTAGGGTTTGAAACTCAACCCTACATATGGGTTCTTGATGTTGGCCGAAACCCTAGGGTATCCTAGGGTACTCCAAAAATTCCCAAAAACTATACTTAACCTCTACACATCATAAGGGAACACTACATAACATTATACAGATTTTTAGCATATTAATAGACCTTTAAATCTTGGTGGCCGAAACCCTTGAACTTAAGGTTCTGGGTTTTGCTTCTTTCATGTTGGCTGAAACATATGGGGCCTCTAGGGTATCCCAAAAATTCCCAAAAATTATACTTAGTGTCTAAACATCATATGGGAACATTAAATAACATTATCATGATTTTTAAAATATTTTTAGATATTTAAAACATGGTGGCCGAAACCCTTGAACATAAGGTTCTGGGTTTTGCTTCTTTCATGTTGGCTGAAACATATGGGGCCTCTAGGGTATCGCAAAAATTCCCAAAAATTATACTTAGTGTCTAAACATCATATGGGAACATTAAATAACATTATAATGATTTTTAACATATTTTTAGACATTAAAAACATGGTGGCCGAAACCCTTGAACATAAGGTTCTGGGTTTTGCTTCTTTCATGTTGGCCGAAACATATGGGGCCTCTAGGGTATCCCAAAAATTCCCAAAAATTATAATTAGTATCTAAAAATCATAAGGGAACATTAAATAACATTATCATGATTTGTAACATATTTTTAGACATTTAAAACATGGTGGCCGAAACCCTTGAACATAAGGTTCTGGGTTTTGCTTCTTTCATGTTGGCAGAAACATATGGGGCCTCTAGGGTATCCCAAAAATTCCCAAAAATTATACTTAATGTCTAAACATCATAAGGGAACATTAAATAACATTATCATGATTTGTAACATATTTTTAGACATTTAAAACATGGTGGCCGAAACCCTTGAACCTAAGGTTCTGGGTTTTGCTTCTTTCATGTTGGCCGAGACATATGGGGCCTCTAGGGTACCCCAAAAATTCCTAAAAATTATACTTAATGTCTAAACATCATAAGGAACACTAAACAACATTATCATGATTTTTATCATAATTATAGACCTTTAAAACATGCTGGCCGAAACCTTTGAACATAGGAACCTTGATTTTGTTTCTCTTCAACATTAAATCCAAAAACTAACCCATATATCATGCCAAAAATCATGGAACTCATAGGTAACTATTATACCACAGGTGAGGGAGTCTTACATTGGGTTTCTAAATTTTTAGACCTTGGATGGAAAGAAGGAAGAAGACTTGACCACACCTAGCCCTTGGAAACTTTGAGAAGCCCTTAGATCTAGGAGGATGAGACCTTTTGTGGAGTTTTCTCAAGGGAGAATTCCTCCTTGTGTGCTCGGCAAGAATGGAGAAGGAAGAGAGGAGCAAATGCAATTGATGGCATGAAGAATGAAACTCCCAAACCCCCTTATTAATCAACCATTAAAGTGGTGAATGAAGAGTTTTCCATGGCCCTTCATCTTCTTCTACCATTTAACCACCATTCACTTCCTTTCCTCACAAGAATTCCTTTCTAGGTGAGTTGGTTAAAGCATTCCTTCTTGTACAAGAGGTCCAAGGTTCAATCCTTGGCCCATGCACCTTTATTTTTATTTTATTTGATCCTTTTTCTTATTTTCGAAAATTCCCCTTTTATTTCGAAAATTCTCCAAAAATCACCCATAATTATGCCAATATTCCTAAATAAAATTCTTTTATATTTATATAAATTTTACCCAATTAATACCCACTTTTGGAGCCCATTTAAAGCCCATTAGTACCTAATTTCTCTAATTTCTCCATTAAAATAGGAAAAATTAGGCCAAGACTTACCCATAATCATGTTAATATGCCTAATTAAATCCTATTTATATTTATACTAATTATTCTCTAAAATCCACCTATAATCATTGTACTAAAAAGCCCACATAAGGCCCATTAGTACTTAGTTTTCTCAATTTAAATGAGAAAACATGGATTTCCTATGCCAATGTTCGTATTAATATTCCTAGGTCCCTTGGAAAATTATTTAAACATGCTTAATATTTTAAGAAAAATATTAAGAGAATTTTCCGGGTCGTTACAATCCCCCATACCTCGTGAAAGTTCGTCCTCGAACTTAGAATAACTCCGGATACTTGCGCCTCATTTCGTCCTCGCGTTCCCAGGTAGCTTCCTCGAACCGCTGGCTTTGCCATAAGACCTTGACCAAGGGTACCTCCTTACTCCTCAGCTTCTTGACCTCTCTATCCAAAATCCGAATGGGTCTGCTTTCATAACTCAGGTCCTCTTGTATTTGCACTGTCTGCGGCTCGATCACTTGGTCTGTATTCGGGATACACTTTTTAAGCAGGGACACATGGAATACGTTATGGATAGCTGACATCTCTGGAGGCAGCTCCAGCTCGTATGCCACTTTACCAACTCTTTTCAGAATCAGGTACAGCCCTACATATCGCGGACTCAGCTTTCCTTTCTTCCCAAATCTTGTCACCCCTTTCATAGGAGCCACTTTGAGGAATACCAAATCTCCAACATTAAATTCCAGTGGTCTGCGCCGGACATCGGCATAACTCTTCTGCCGGCTCTGAGCTATTTCTATCCGTTGTCGAATATTTTGAATAGCTCGGGTGGCGCTGTCAATAACATCCGTTGCGAGCCCCATCTCCTTCTTTTCCCCACTCTCGTACCAACATATCGGAGATCTACATCTCCTGCCATACAAAGCTTCATAAGGTGCCATTCCTATAGTAGCTTGGTAGCTATTGTTGTACGCGAATTCCGCCAAGCATAGATATCGACACCAACTTCCCTTGAAATCCAGAGCACAAGCTCTCAACATATCCTCTAGTACTTGATTCACCCGTTCAGTTCGCCCATCAGTTTGAGGGTGAAAGGCGGTACTAAATCGCAATTTAGTGCCGAGAGACTTCTGAACACACTCCCAGAAATGCGAAGTAAAACGTCCATCCCTATCTGAGATAATGGTCTTGGGAACTCCATGAAGTCTGATTACTTCCTTAACATATTATTGAGCTAGTATCCTTAATCGCTCTATGCTGTGGTTATATGCACACATCATACTTATATGTTATCATAATTATGGGTAAACCATAGTAGTATGCCTCCGATATATTAGTTCACTACATGAGCTATGAGTTATATTGATAATAATCTTATATTAGTACATGCTCTCATATTATCATCATTTGCCTCATATAATTTGATACCATTGGGTGACACGATAGATACTTTATTGGTAATATCAGGTTCATGGGCATAAGATTGAAATACACACTCGACAACTAGTACTAGTACTAACTTAAAACTTATTAATTCACAACCTAACCAAACTCAATGGAATAGATGGGCTGCCATTATGCCCATAATAAAGAACATCATGGCAGTCACTGCCACTCCTTCATTCATCTCTCCCTGGCCTACCTCAGGATCTTCCACTGTCTCCATCGGATCCTCTTCCTCTATCTCGGGAATCTCCTCAGCCACCTCAGGATCTTCTCCAAACATCCCGGGATCTTCCTCCCACATCTCGAGCATCTCGGGGTCTTGTCCGAACACCTCGAGATCGTCCTCGCTCATCGGGTCCTCCTCGAACATCTCCAGCATCTCGGGGTCCTCCGCGAATGGCTCGGGGTCCTCCGCGTACATCTCAGGATCCTCTTCGGGGTCCTCCTCTAATGGCTCGGTATCCTCTTCGTACATCTCCGGATCTTCTTCCGAGTCCCCCAGGTCCTCCGGGAACTCATGGCGGAGAAGCTGTCTACATAATTCCGTATAGCAGATACGGCATCCGTGCTACCCCCAAATCTGATGAGCCACCACTCTCGCCCGGTTGGGCAATGAACGAAGTAGAGCCCCGATCCGATGGTCATCCACAACTGGAAATCCCTCCTGCTCCAATTTCCAGAACAGCCGGTCCAATTTCCCAATATTGCCCTGGACTCCAAGGACCGGGTTATACTCCACCTCCCCTAACTGCTCCAGCAACTCCCCACTCCGCCCCTGATAACCACTCCTGGTGCCAATCTCGTGCGACATCTGGAATTGGAAAAAAAACACAGTCAGTACGGAACTGACCAAAAAAAAAAACCAGTACAAAACTAGTTTCTCTTTTTTTTTCAATTCACAAATAGTACAGAGAGAAGCACGCAAGATATCACTCCTATAAGTTCCTATCTATACATATTCCTACCCCTATATTATTCTAAATATCTAATTCCTAAAATAAAATAAAATACCAAAATATATATCGTTCATAGGTACTTATCTTAAAGTACCTTTCATCATATAACATCATTCATACTTGCATATTCTAGAGTCATAGTTATCATCATTCTAGAATCATAATAGAACATAAAATACACATAAAGGTACTTACTTGGAAGCTGCAGGAGAGGGCTTGATGTGTGTGTAGTGAGATGGTTACTGCTCTGATACCAACCTGTAATGCCCGCTTTTTTTTTTTTATAGACCATCATAAAGCGGCGTTACGTTAACATACTTAGGCATGTAGACATCATAATGCAGCGGAAAACTTTAAACTTACACCTACATGCACTTACTACCATTCCTACCATCATAACATGGAAACTTGGCATATTAACTTTATACTTAGCATCATATCATACTTAGCATCATGCCATATTTTAGCATCATATCATACTTAGCATCATGTCATACATTAGCATCATGTCATAGAGTCATATTCAAGTACTTAGTAGTAAAGGTAGAGTTCTATCATAAGACAAACAAACATATGGTCTCTTGGCCAAGTCACTATCACACACATTCTGCAATGCCCTCCTGCTGCTTCCTTATTATCCCCTTGCGTGATCTGCGGTATAAGAAAATAAGACTATAAGCACACAGGCTTAGTAAGACTCTTTCCTACCCACTAAAACCATCCGTCACTTAATCATAAGCATATGAAACATTAGCATACTTAATGCTTTACTTAGATCGTCATCCTTATCATCACTTAGCATTCATTCGACATGTCATGGACATGGCTTCATCATATTCATAGCATGACATAAACATAACCATAAACATTCATGTATGGCATCATACTTGACATAAACATAAACATCGTAAACATTCACAGCATGGCATAAACATAAACATCATAAATATTCATAGCATTGCATAAACACAATCCATAAACATCGTAAACATTCATAGTATGGCATAAACATAAACATCATAAATATTCATAGCATATCATAAACACAATCCATAAACATCGTAAATATTCATAGCATGGCATAATACTTGGCATGGACCTAAAATCATGGCATAACCTAATTAAAATCATGGCATCCTATACTAGCATGAGCATAAATAAAATAATGGCATTCTAACATAACATAAGCATAATTAAATCATGGCATCCTAAACTAACATGAACATAAATAGAAGCATGACATCCTAACTTAGCATAACATAATCAAAGCATGGCATTCTAAACTAGCATAAAATCATGGCATCCTAAACTAACATGAACATAAGTAAAATCATGGCATAAAATCATGACATTAATATAGATAAATCATGGCATAAAAATCATGGCATAAACATAAATAAATCATGGCATAATAATCATGACATAAACATAAATAAATCATGGCATAAACATCCTTTTCATGAACATACTTTTCATAAACATACTTTTCATAACATAATGCATAACATGAATGGATGCATGTAGCAACTGTGCATATATATATATAAAGATGCTTAATCTTTAAAACATGCTTTTAAATCATCATCATAACATCATTGGGCCCTGGCTTGTACCACATTCATTCATCATATGCGCGCATCCCTATGTAAATACGAGGTAGCTAATCTCGACCTACTAGGGTAAGGACAGCATCATCGGTAGTCCCGAACCGTAAGGACAGCATCATCGGTAGTCCCGAACCGTGGACAGCATCATCGGTAGTCCAGAACCGTGGACCTTACTTAGGTCCGGTACAAGCCCATAAAATAAAATAAAATACTTTGCATGCTTCATCATTCATAAGTCATTCATGGCATACTTATCATAACATAACTTGTTACGGCTCGGCCCGTCTACCGGCCCATTTACCGGTCCTTATGACCGTCGTACCGTCAACCATCGACCGTGCCGTTTAGCATATTCATTCATTCATCATACTTAACCTTCATTCATCATTTTCATTCTTAGACATGGCATAGGTACACATCATTCACATAGCATGGCATACGTACATAACTCATGGCATACATACATATCATTCGTAAGACATGGCATACATACATATCATTCATATATCATGGCATACTTACATGTCATTCATAAATCATGGCACATGTCTAAACATTTATGACTTAGCATATATTTCATGGCATATAAACCAAGGGTTTGGTTATCATAGAATTCTTTCACCTTACTATACATCTTAATAACTTATACTCACGCCTCTTGGTAGGTTTAACCCAATTCCTTAATCTTGCTCTTGGACGAAACTTCAAGGCCATGGGGAAATGGAGAAATTCCATTAAACTCCAAATCAATTGCTTAAACACTAACCATATCTTACTATAGGGCCATTGGGACCCTTACTTGGAATAAATCCTAACTTTCCACCCGATTAGGGTATTTGGCCGAAACCTATAGGGTCTCTATCCCATGTGAACATTCACACAAATACCATCCATTTCCCTTAAATCATGTTAATATATCCAACATATACCTAGGGTTTGAAACTCAACCCTACATATGGGTTCTTGATGTTGGCCGAAACCCTAGGGTATCCTAGGGTACTCCAAAAATTCTCAAAAACTATACTTAACCTCTACACATCATAAGGGAACATTACATAACATTATAAATATTTTTATCATATTTATAGACCTTTAAATCTTGGTGGCCGAAACCCTTGAACTTAAGGTTCTGGGTTTTGCTTCTTTCATGTTGGCCGAAACATATGGGGCCTCTAGGGTATCCCAAAAATTCCCAAAAATTATACTTAGTGTCTAAACATCATATGGGAACATTAAATAATATTATCATAATTTTTAACATAGTTTTAGACATTTAAAACATGGTGGCCGAAACCCTTGAACATAAGGTTCTGGGTTTTGCTTCTTTCATGTTGGCCGAAACATATGGGGCCTCTAGGGTATCCCAAAAATTCCCAAAAATTATAATTAGTGTCTAAACATCATATGGTAACATTAAATAATATTATCATGATTTTTAACATATTTTTAGACATTTAAAACATGGTGGCCGAAACCCTTGAACATAAGGTTCTGGGTTTTGCTTCTTTCATGTTGGCCGAAACATATGGGGCCTCTAGGGTATCCCAAAAATTCCCAAAAATTATACTTAGTATATAAAAATAATAAGGGAACATTAAATAACATTATCATGATTTTTAACATATTTTATATATTTAAAACATGGTGGCCGAAACCCTTGAACATAAGGTTCTGGGTTTTGCTTCTTTCTTGTTGGCCGAAACATATGGGGCCTCTAGGGTATCCCAAAAATTCTCAAAAATAATACTTAATGTCTAAACATCATAAGGGAATATTAAATAACATTATCATGATTTTTAACATATTTGTAGACATTTAAAACATGGTGGCCGAAACCCTTGAACCTAAGGTTCTGGGTTTTGCTTCTTTCATGTTGGCCGAAACATATGGGGCCTCTAGGTTATCCCAAAAATTCCCAAAAATTATACTAGTGTCTAAACATCATATGGGAACATTAAATAACATTATCATGATTTTTAACATATTTTTAGACATTTAAAACATGGTGGCCGAACCCTTGAACATAGGAACCTTGATTTTGTTTCTCTTCAACATTAAATCCAAAAACTAACCCATATATCATGCCAAAAATCATGGAACTCATAGGTAACTATTATACCACATGTGAGGGAGTCTTACATTGGGTTTCTAAATTTTTAGACCTTGGATGGAAAGAAGGAAGAAGACTTGACCACACCTAGCCCTTGGAAACTTTGAGAAGCCCTTAGATCTAGGAGGATGAGACCTTTTGTGGAGTTTTCTCAAGGGAGAATTCCTCCTTGTGTGCTCGGCAAGAATGGAGAAGGAAGAGAGGAGCAAATGCAATTGATGGCATGAAGAATGAAACTCCCAAACCCCCTTATTAATCAACCATTAAAGTGGTGAATGAAGAGTTTTCCATGGCCCTTCATCTTCTTCTACCATTTAACCACCATTCACTTCCTTTCCTCACAAGAATTCCTTGCTAGGTGAGTTGGTTAAAGCATTCCTTCTTGTACAAGAGGTCCAAGGTTCAATCCTTGGCCCATGCACCTTTATTTTTATTTTATTTTTATTTTATTTGATCCTTTTTCTTATTTTCGAAAATTCCCCTTTTATTTCAAAAATTCTCCAAAAATCACCCATAATTATGCCAATATTCCTAAATAAAATTCTTTTATATTTATATAAATTTTACCCAATTAATACCCACTTTTGGAGCCCATTTAAAGCCCATTAGTACCTAATTTCTCTAATTTCTCCATTAAAATAGGAAAAATTAGGCCAAGACTTACCCATAATCATGTTAATATGCCTAATTAAATCCTATTTATATTTATACTAATTATTTCCTAAAATCCACCTATAATTATGGTACTAAAAAGCCCACATAAGGCCCATTAGTACTTAGTTTTCTCAATTTAAATGAGAAAACATGGATTTCCTAGGCCAATGTTCGTATTAATATTCCTAGGTCCCTTGGAAAATTATTTAAACATGCTTAATATTTTAAGAAATATATTAAGAGAATTTTCCGGGTCATTACAGGTTAGTCCAAAACAACATAAAGCAATAATATGTTAGTTTATACAGCCTTAGCTGTCTTGGTTCTGATTTTCGGTCTCCAAAATGGAGCCCTAGGTCGAACCGACGCCTACTGTTCCCTCGACGGGGAACGCGTCCTCACCTACTCCTCTCGGGAGAATTTACCTGATGCCAACCGGCTCCTTCGGTTGGACTTTTGCCCAGCGGTCCTTTGCCAGGTCTTGGATACCAAGCTATCCTTCGCTCGGTGCCTAGCAGTCCTTCGCCAGGTCTTCGGATCCTGATAGTCCTTCGCCAGGTGCCTAGCTGTCCTTCGCCAGGTCTTCAGTACCAAGCTGTCCTTTGCCTGGTGCCTAGCAGTCCTTCGCTAGGTCTTTATATCCTGGCATTCCTTCGCTAGGTGCCTAGCAGTCCTTCGCTAGGGCTTTGTATCCTGGCATTCCTTCGCCAGTTGCCTAGCAGCCCTTCGCTAGGACTTTCCCTGCACACTTGAGTAACATGTTAGATAAATATTATACCTTAACTTTTGAACCCTTTTGCCATTATCAAAACACAGGTTCGACTTGGGTGCTTTCTTTATCAACAATCTCCCCTTTTTTGATTTATGGTAATCCTGGTTCAAAAAGTTAAGTTAATCAGAACAAATAAAATGAAATTTTGTTCCCTCCCCCTGGAAGGAATCTCCCCCTAGATTTTTCAAAAGTTCATGGGGTTTTTGAAAATAAATTCTAAGTCTAAAGATGGATTTAATTTTACTTAGAATAATTTTCAACTTAAATTTTAAAGACATATTTTCTGAAATAATTTTGGTTGTGCACTTTTGGAAAATTTATACTTGTAGAAAATTTAAATACTTAGATAAATTTGAAAACTTAAGTTTAAGTATTACAAAGGATTTTGAAAAACTTAAGTTTGAGTACAAAAAAAAATTTGAAAATTTAAGTTTAAGTACTCAGAAAGTTTTTGAAAACTTAAAAATGTATTTGAAAACTTAAGTTTACACTACTTAGAAAAATTTTAAAAATTTAGTTTTAAAGTACTAAGGAAAGTTTTGAAAACTTAAGTTTAAAGTTCTTGAGGAAAGTTTGAAAACTTAAGTTTAAGGTACTAAGGAAAGTTTGAAAACTTAAGTTTACGGTACCAAGGAAAGTTTGAAAACTTAAGTTTAAGGTACTAAGAAAAATTTTGAAAACTTGGAAGAATTTTGTACTTTTGAAAATGAATTAAGTACTTTTTGAATAAAGGATAGAGTTTGAAATTTTAGATTTAGAAAAAATTTTAAATTTTAAATTCTCTCCTTTCCTATCTCCCCCCCCCCCCCTTTGCCATATATCAAAAACAAGACAGTATAGCAGAAAAAAGGATAATTAACATCCATAAAAGCAAAAAATAAATTGTATAATTTGCTGTACTGACTCAATTCAGGATATGAACTAAACCAAATCAGTTTTACTTATCTCTTTTAGGGTTCTGTCTAACCCAATTAGCTACTTACTAACTGTTATAAACAGTAGTTTTTGCTAGGGTTAGTCAAGTTAAGTGTTCTGTTCAAGTTAGATTTTCTAAACTTGACACTTAACTTGATTACTGTGTAAATTGTATTTAGTGCCCCAATTACTGCAGATGCACAGACTTAAAGCATCTTGAATTAAGGCAAAGACTTAAGCATCTCAACCCATTCTAGGTTATCAATCAAAAGTACCCTAAGGTGCTTGTGAGATGTTGGCTTCTAAATCTATACGTGCATGCAGTTCTAGGGTTAGGGCCTAGGCTAAGTCCATTTGCAAAAAAGCCCTAGTTTTGAAGGGGGTAGTTTTTAAAATAATACTAAGTCGAAAAATTTATTTTTAAAACTTTTCAAATCTAAGTAAAAGCTGATTTTGAAAGCATTAAAAACTACTTTAAAAGCTGATTTTGAAATGAGTAAGAAAACCAACAGTAGACTAAATCTATTCTACCAAGCATAATCCTAACTGCTGATCAAATAGTAGAGAAAAACAAGTACTCATCTCCATAAGTCAGCTGGTCAACAGAGAGAATCAACATAGTCATACAAGTCAAAACATGAGTCAACCCTACTGAGTAGGGGCAGTCAGATAGTCACTGGTACAATGCTAATCAAATCTAAGAGGAGGGACTAGGATGATCAGAAGACCATGGCTGCCAGGATCGGAACAGCTCCATCATCTCGTGATACTGTGCGTCTCTAGTCTCCCTCTCAGCTCTAAGGGCACTCATATACTCAGTGTAGTAGCCCAGGTTTGTCTCCATATCTTCGGCATGATTTGCCTCCACTTCCTCTCGGAGGCTCTGGACCTGTGTCTCCAGCCGTGTCACTCTCCTGTAGAGTGTCGGTGGAGGGGGCTCGTCTATGTGTGCTCGAGCCTCTGCTGCCAAATCGGCAACATCGACTTCAACCTCCTCGTCTGAGTCGATCTGAGCTCCGGCTCGCTGTCGTCTCCAAGTTAAAACCCCGGTGGCCGATACCTCTATACTAGCTAAAGAGAAGTTCCTAAACCCTATCTCGTCAAAATCGGTCATCGCGGTTATTTCACCTACGGTATGTCACGACCGTGGTGATGAAGGATGGAGGTGATGATGTGGCAGAAGGGAGTGCGTACCCGACCCTAAGTCGTGACACTGGAGGAATATAAGATAGCGTGGAATATGTGAAGGTCAATGTCAATGTCTAGATGATGGATCAGGGCATACAGGAGGAAGGCATGAAAAGGTCGCATGGTCGCGACATCCCTAGTGGATAGTGGTAATATGCAGCGGACCAGGACTCTGTACAGGACGTAGTCCTCGACCTGAAGGTCAACGGACTGAAAACGTCTAGCTACGGGGAGTCTAGCTTCCCTATAGAAATAGGAGTGGAGAGTGTCTAGAGTAATGTGAGAGTAGGGAGCATCAAATGGAGGATCCCTAGGTGGATAGCAACAAAAGGTGGACTGGGAGGGTCGTAGTCCAAGAAATCGATTTAGTAAAGTAGGAGTGATCGACAAGGGTATCCCTTGAATAGTAGTGACAATCATGAGATCGTTTTGTCGAACTATGTTATTATAGAATTCTGCACATAAAGATGTGTTAATTGAATGAGTGCAGAATACTAGATTGTCTAGTTGATAAAAGTTTATAACATTCATGGCTAAAGGACAAGATTGGGTGAAGAAGTGTCTATTTAGATAGCTAGTTTTGATAGGCTTATAGGTTGTTCGAGCAAACTTACTACAAAGTTCTAGATTTGGAAACCTAGGGTCGGGACTCGGTTCGGTACCGGGGTTCGCTTGGTTCGCTCGACGTTTTCTAAGTTAAGAAACATGCATTTATAAGAAAGGAATTAAGAAAATAATTCTAAATGCATAAAAGAAATCATATCGGGGAGGCATGGTTGAGATTGAGGAAGCACAAGTGTCACTTGATCTCTTTGGAAGGAAGGAAGTGAGGAAGGAGGATGGTTTTTGGTGTGGGAAGAAGAGGGAGTTCGAGTGCCTTTTTATAGGCAGTTTATTGGGGGCGCCCGGGAGCTCCCAGGCGCCCGGGATAGCAGTCAACTGCCTTTGGCAGTGACTAGTACTGGTTGGGGGCGCCTGCAGTGACCCGGGCGCCCCGATCAGCCTGGTCTTTGTAGCTTTTGCTGCTTTGACTGATACTGGGGGAGCCCGCGAGGTTCGGGGTGCCCTGGTCAAGGGACAAGGCCAGCTTTTTGCTTTGAGAGGAGTGAAAGTAATGGGGGGGCGCCCGAGGAGTCACGGGCGCCCGGATGGAGTATTGATTGGCATTTTTGTTGTCTTGTCATCATTTGACCATGGTTTATTTGGTTTGACCATGGTTTAAAATGATTTGACTACTTTGACCATGGTTTGACTATGTTGACCAAGGTTTGACTACTTTGACTATGGTTTAACTACTTTGACTATGGTTTGACTATGTTCTGAACTACAAGATTAAACCACAATATAGGTAATAAAGGAATTTCAATTGAGTATAATTTTACTATCTCACCCAATCTAGGGTTTTCAATCACGTTAGCCTTATAGGTTTAGTGAGACAGGTTTTGATAAAAGAATTTTTGAAAAACATGATTTATTTTGAAAAACTTAATTAATTTTGAAAACAATTGAATTTATTTTGAAAAGAATGTTTAAATCTACAACTAACTGAAAATTTGTGTTAGATTCGAATTTGACAAAGAATAATTTGAATTTGAATTTCAAAAATTGGCTTCCAGGGCTTGGCGAGGCACTAGGCCTTCTTTGGCCGTAGCCTTATTGGATCATCAACCTTTCCTTGACAAAGCCTTTTAATGAAATTTCATTTTCAAAATTAATCTTTTGAAAAATTCTGGTCTAACTAGTTTGGGTCTTGGATCGGTAGCTTCGGCTAGTTTCACCAGTCTAAAGAGACCAAGTAGAGAATACTAGACCTTATTAGAATTGGTTTCCCTATCATACTATCATCTCACCTCCACCCAATACTATGTTGTCAAATTTCAGTTAAGTTGGTTTAGTCCTTAAACTAACCATTCCTAAATCTAAACATGGTAAATTGCAGAAAATAAGTAAACAATCAATCATGCAATTTGAAGGCAAGAATTGAATTTTATCTAACAATAAATATTATTTTCAATTTGGCTCCCCCTGGACTAAAGCCACGATAATGGTCTGGCAAGATGTGAATCTTGTCCTTGGGGATCCAGTATTGATTTGATCCAGTTTGTTTGTTCAGGCATAGTTTGGGTACCCATGCCTGAACTTTAGGTCTGGACTGGTTCAGTACAGTAAAGTAGGATCTTTGTCTAGATTTGGTTCTATAACCTAGTCCAGATCGATTTAGAACCGACTTCTATTTTCCAAGAATCATGTCAAGACCCTTGGAACCAGAAGTGAATCGTTCTAAAGCTGATCTAAGATCCTTAACCTGAGTTTTCAGGGAGGAGTTCTCTTTCTCAAGTTTTTCAACTTGAGTAGAGGTTCCTTCTTGAACCTTCTCAGTTAAGGGTCTAGAGTCAGCTCCCTCTTTCAGGAGTTTTACTTCCTGTCGGAGGGATTCGACTCGGAGTTTAGCTTTCGCCAAATCTCGAGAAAGATAAGAAATTAATTCATTTAACTGACTTCTACTAAAACCACTTACCTTGATTTCCCCGTCCTCTGAAAATGTCAGTCTGTCGTTGTCCTGTTCTGATTCTGATTCGGTCTCGACTTCTTCTGAGGTGGTTAGTGCGAGTAGGTTTGACTGTGGGACCTCTTCTTCTTCGGAGGAGGAGGACTCGTCCCACGTTGCCTGAAGTGCCTTTTTCCTTCTATTCTTCTTGGTCTCCTTTAGGTTCGGACACTCCGTCTTGTAGTGACCTTTCTTCTTACACTCGTAGCAGGTCATGTTGGGCTTGTTCTTTTCATTTGCGGGTTCAGCTGGTTCGTCCTTTCTTCTGTTGGCTTTCCGTCTGTTGGTTTGGTTCTTCAATTCCTTGTAGTAGCTTCGGGCCAGTCAGACCAGCTTTGGTCGATCTCTTTCTTCGTCTTTTGAGTCTGAGTCTGAGTTAGACTCGGGTTCAGGTTGAGGCTTCTTCTTGGTTGTCCTTCCAACTTTACCTGCAACAAAGGCAATACCTTTCTCGGCCAAATTGCAGTTAGTCTGTTCATGTAATTCTAATTCAGAGAACAATTCATCTAATTTAACTTTTGAAAGGTCCCTTGAATCCTTGTATGCATCTACCATAGATGCCCACAAGGTGTTTCTCGGGAAAGCATTTAAAGCTTACCTTATTAGGTCACGGTTTTCTACCTTGTGACCGATGGTGTGTAATCCATTCATTAATTCCTGAATTCGGGCGTGGAGTTGAGCTGCTATTTCGTTGTCGGTCATCTTGATCGTGTACAGCTTGTTCAAGAGGAGATCTCTCTTGCTGATCCGAGTGTCTGAAGTTCCTTCGTGCAGCTCGATCAGTTTCCCCCACAGCTCCTTGGCACTGTTGAATGGACCCACCCGGTTCAGCTCCTCTTTTGTTAAGCCGCATTGGAGGGTCTGGGTCGCCTTTGCATCAGCTTCAATCTTTCGTTTCAGAGCGGTGTCCCACTCTGTGTAGGTTTGAGGTACTCCTTCAGCATTCTTTGGAATCTCCAGTCCGAACTGGATGATTATCCACATGTCTACCTAAGTTTTCAGGTGGACCTCCATTCTGCTCTTCCAGTAGGAGAAGTCTTCCACACTGAAGAGAGGTGGTCTTGCAGTGCTGAAGCCTTCTTGCATAGCCATTTTCTCTGAAAATTAAACTAAAAGGAAAGAAATATCCCAAGACTTGGTATTGGATTAGTAGTGCTGGATAAAGTGAAAAAAAAATTAACGAGGGGTGTTGCACCAACCTCGATTAACGAGAAGAAATTCGAACGAAAAAAATATTAAAGAAAATTTCGTAAAAATCCGAAAAATTCTCTAATTGGTGGTTGCACCAAATTTGAGCTTCCCCGCTCTGATATCACTTGTTGGATCGAGAGAAACGATAGAGGGGGGGTGAACATCGTAAAACGTTCGGATTAACAGTTAGAGAAATTACGCAGCGGAGATTTAAATAAAACACACGCAAACACCAAGTTTTTTACTTGGTTCGAAGTCGTGGTCGGCTCCTACTCCAAGGCCCACGGTCGTTGACCGTTTACTGCGGGCAATTCTATATGTGCGCAAAATTCGTTTACAAAAAATGTATTACAAAAATTATTGCAGTAAACTAAAATTAGCTCTTCGTTACTGACGTCTGGAGTAGATTATATTTTTGAAGCAGAAGGACGTCGTCGGCGCTTGTATCTCGAGTCGAGAGGTTTCCGGAGCAGAGCGCGGGAGCAGAAGAGCATGAATGCGTTGGAAGAATTGAGTTTCTGAAGCCTTGGGTTCGAGGGCCCTTTTATAGCCCTTGGGGGCGCCCGGAACGTCGAGGGTCCCCCCCCCCCACATGTCAACTGATCCGAGTTGCACTCGGTCAGCTCTGATCCCTTCAAACTCGGGATCAGACTTTGACGGGGGTGCCCGAGACGCTGGGGGCGCCCGGGTTGACTGGGTCAGGCTCTTATCCTGTTGGCTTCTCACTGGCTTGCTTCGTTAGCTTAAGCTGGGGGCGCCCGGGACGCTGGGGGCGCCCGGGACGCTGGGGGCGCCCGGGACGCTGGGGGCGCCCGGGAGCATGGGGGCCGCCCGGGAGCACGGGGGCGCCCCGCCCATGAACTGCCGAAGCACTCTTTTTGCTTAGTCTGTTTTGTGTTGCCCTTGGGGGCGCCCGGAACACTGGGAGCGCCCTGCTCAGCTGCTGCCTTTCTCCTTTAAGGCGTTCTGAGCTGCAATGACTCATTCCTTCGGTCCTGCATCCAGGGTTAGTCCAAAACAACATAAAGCAATAATATGTTAGTTTATACAGCCTTAGCTGTCTTGGTTCTGACTTTGGGTCTCCAAAATGGAGCCCTAGTCGAACCGACGCCTACTGTTCCCTCGACGGGGAACGCGTCCTCACCTACTCCTCTCGGGAGAATTTACCTGATGCCAACCGGCTCCTCCGGTTGGACTTTTGCCCAGCGGTCCTTTGCCAGGTCTTGGATACCAAGCTATCCTTCGCCCGGTGCCTAGCAGTCCTTCGCCAGGTCTTCGGATCCTGACTGTCCTTCGCCAGGTGCCTAGCTGTCCTTCGCCAGGTCTTCAGTACCAAGCTGTCCTTTGCCTAGTGCCTAGCATTCCTTCGCTAGGTCTTTATATCCTGGCATTCCTTCGCCAGGTGCCTAGCAGTCCTTCGCTAGGGCATTGTATCCTGGCATTCCTTCGCCAGTTGCCTAGCAGCCCTTGCCTAGGACTTTCCCTGCACACTTGAGTAACATGTTAGATAAACATTATACCTTAACTTTTGAACCCTTTTGCCATTATCAAAACACAGGTTCGACTTGGGTGCTTTCTGCACCAACAAGTACCTCTTGGGAGAGTTTAGGAGTCACTTATCAGAGGCTGCGATTCAATCCCAAATATCCGCACTTGGTACACCCCAACAGAATGGTGTGACGGAACAAAGGAATAGAACTCTTATGGAAATGGTTAGATCAATGATGAGTTATTTTGAATTACCAAATTCGTTCTGGCGGTATGCTCTGGAAACAACAGTGTACATTCTGAACATGGTACCTTCTAAATCAATACTCTCTACTCCCACAGAATTGTGGAATGGGTGTAAGCCTAGTTTGAGACATATTTGGATTTGGGGTAGTCCAACACATGTGCTGAAGGGAGATGCTGATAAGTTGGAATCTCGTTCGGAAGTTCGCTTGTTTGTAGGCTATCCTAGAGGAACGAAAGGTGGTTTGTTTTATAGTCCTAAAGATCAAAAGGTCTTCGTTAGCACGAATACATGATTTTTAGAAGAAGACTATGTGATGAACCACAAGCCCATGAGTAAGATTGTTCTAGAGGAAATGAGAGGGGAAGTTCCTACTTCAGTACAAACGGTACAGGATGATATACCACAAGTGACTGCACCGCGTGTCATAGATGATACACAGGTAGTACCTCATCGTAGTGGGAGAGTTGTTAGACAACCTGACAGATTCATACTTTTAGGAGAGTCTTTAGACTTGGTCTCTGGTGAATATAAACCTAATCCTTGGACCTATGACGAAGCACTCCATGATAAAGATGCGATATCTTGGCAAAAGGCGATGAACTCTGAGATAGAATCTATGAATTCTAATCAAGTATGGGAGCTTGTAGAACCACAGGATGGTGTAAAAGCCATTGGATGTAAATGGGTCTATAAAAGGAAGAGATGATCAGATGGAAAAGTGGAAATCTTTAAAGAAAGACTTGTTGTGAAAGGGGATCGATTATGAGGAAATTTTTCGCCGGTAGCCATGCTTAAGTCTATTCGGATTCTCAAGTCTATTGTTGCTCATATGGATTATGAGATTTGGCAAATGAATGTCCAGACAGCTTTTCTTAACGAAAGTATTGAAGAAAACATCTATATGAAGCAACCGGAGGGATTCATTGCAAAGGGCAAAATGAATCTTGTGTGCAAGCTTAATCAGTCTATTTATGGTTTGAAACAAGCTTCAAGATCGTGGAACATCCAGTTTGATGAGGTAATCCAGTCTTATGGATTCATACAATGTTCGGATGAGTCTTGTGTATACAAGATGAGTAACGAAAATGGAGTGGTATTTCTTGTACTATACGTAGATGACATTTTACTCATTGGCAACAATGTCAAGTTGTTGTCAGACGTAAGGGTATGGTTGTCCAAGCAGTTTGATATGAAGAACATGGGGGAAGCTGGTTATCTCAAGCTTCGTATATTGACACATCCTAGCTCGTTTTAGCATGCAAAACTCCAAGAAAAGTTTTCCACCTTTTCGGCATGGAGTTCCTTTATCTAAGGAGATGTGTCCTAAAACATCAAAGGAGATAAAGGAGATGAAGGCAGTTCCTTATGCTTCGGCTATAGGGAGCCTAATGTATGCTATGTTATGTAAAAGATCGGATATCTGCTTTGTTGTGGGCATGGTTAGCAGATATCGAAGATATCTAGGAAAAGGACATTAGACTGCGGTAAAACATATAATAAAGTACCTGAAAAGAACGAGAAATTATATGCTAGTTTATCAGGAAGATCATTTGCTCCCTGTGGGTTACGCGAATTTTATTTCCAATCAGATAGGGATAATAGTGAGTTTACCTCGGGTTATGAGTTTACTTTGGGAGATAGAGCCATAGTATAGAGGAGTATCAAGCAGAAATGCATTGCGGACTCCACCATGGAAGCTGAGTATATGGCAGCCTCTAAGGCAGCCAAAGAACCTGTATGACTCAAAAACTTCTTAATGGACTTAGAGGTCATTCCTGGTTTGCCCAAAGCTATCACAATTTATTGTGATAACAGTGGTGTAGTAGGAAACTCGAAGGAACCATGAGCTCATAAGACAAGTAAACCAATGAGCACAAGTACCATCTGATACGAGACATCGTAAATCGAGGAGAAGTTGTTGTCGCCAAGATTGCATCAGCAGATAACCTGACATATCCTTTTACTAAGGCCCTTCCAATGAAAGCTTATGATAGGCAGGTTGAGGGGATGGGAATCAGATGTATGACAGTTTGATGGCATCATAGTCTTTTAGTATAAGTGGGAGATTATTAGGATGTAAACTATAAGCTTAATTGTTAGGATGTATACTATAAGCCTATCTTTTGTATGAACATCTAGTTTGGAATAAGAATCATAATGGTCATGTGTTTGCATTTTATATTTGTTATATATGCAGTTGTTTGTTACTTTATATTGTAGGTAACATGGTGTGTGGTGTCACACAGAAGATCATGTTATCAGTGTCTTGTAAAGTATATGTAGTGGCTCACAACCGAGATGGATTTGGACAAACCATTGAGTTGGTTGTAGTGTAATTTGGTATTAGTGTATCTTGACTATAGAATTACACTAGTGCACTTTGTGTGTATTGAGCAGGTCCGTTTTGAGGTTGTTCGATTTATACTGATTATATAATCGAACAAGACCTCGGTTATTATGGATGTACATGCTCTTAATCATGATATAATAATGGGCACATGTGTTGGATCGAGTAAACACGATAGAGGGGGGGGGTGAATATCGTGAAAACGTTTCGAATTAGGAAAAGAGAAAGTACGCAGCAAAATTTAAACAAAACACACACACAGAACTCAAGTAGTTTTACTTGGTTCGGAGTCGCGGTCGGCTCCTACTCCATGGTCCACGGTCCTTGACCGTTTACTGCAGGCAATTCTATAGTAGCGCAAAAGGTTTACAGAAATTGTTACAATAGTAGTGCAGTAAAAACAAGTATACTCTTCGTTACCGACGCCCGGTGTGGATCGTACTTCGGAGCAGAGGGTCATCGTCGGCGCTGGAATGTCAAGAACAGAGTTTGACGAAGCAGAGCGCTTGACCGAAGAGCTTAAAGGCGTTGGAAGATTGTTGTTCTGAAGCCTTGGGGTCGAGCCCCTTTTATAGTGCTCCTGGGGGCGCCTGGGACGTCGGGGGCACCTGACACGTGCCTTCGGATCCAAGAAACTTCATCCACAGCTCGGTCAACGCTTATCCCTTCAGAATCGGCCTCGGAGCTGATGGGGGCGCCCGGGACGTTGGGGGCGCCCTGGTTGACATGGTCCGCTGGCTTCATGCTGATTTTGCTTCGATTACAAGTTTTGCTTTGACCTTGGGTGCCTGGGGCCTCCGGGGTGCCCTGCTCAGTGCAGTTTCGAAGCAACTCTTGCTTCGTTGTTTTTCCTTCGACCTTGGGGTGCCCTGGACCTCCCGGGCGCCCAGCCCAGCTGCCTGCCCCTCTCCTTTGGGGTGTTCTGAGCCGCAGAAACACATTCCCTCGGTCCTTGCATTCAAGGTTAGTTACAAAAACAAAAAAGCATGAATATTAGTTATTTTTTACAGCCGTAGCTGTCTTGGTTCTGACTTCGGGTCTCCCAAATGGAACCCTAGGTCGAAATGACGACTATTGTTCTCACGACGGGGAATGCGTCCTCACCTACTCCTCTCAAGAGAGTTTACCTTTTGCCAACCGGCTCCTCCGGTTGAACTTTTGCCCAGCAGCCCTTCGCCAGGTGCCTAGCAGCCCTTCGCCAGGTCTTCGGTACCAAGCAGTCCTTCGCCAGGTGCCTAGCAGCCCTTCGCCAGGTCTTAAATTCACAGCAGCCCTTCGCCAGGTGCCTAGCAGCCCTTCGCTAGGTGCCCAGCAGCCCTTCGCCAGGACTTCTTTCTACACACTCAGTGAACACATTAGACCAAAATAACATCTTAACTTTTGAACCCTTTGCTATTATCAAAACCCAGGTTCGACTTAGGTGTTGTCTGCACCAACAATCTCCCCCTTTTTGATTTATGGCAACTCGGTACAAAAAGTTAAGTTTAAACAAAAAGCAAGTAAAGTGCCAATTTAATTTCCTCCCCCTGGAAGGAATCTCACCCTAGGTTTTTCAATGGTTCGCGGGGTTTGAAAACATTTCTAAGTCTAAAAGGGAAATGGTTTTTCAATACTTAGATCATTTTTTTAAAGGTTTAAGTTAGAAAACTTTTTCCAAAAAGATATTTTGTGTTGGACACTTGGAAAATTTACACTTAGAGAATTTACACTTAGAAAATTTTTAAGTAAATACTTAGTTGTCACACTTTAAACAATTTTTTAAACTTATTCTGAAGTTTTAATACTTAGAAAATATGAAGAAAAATTTCTACCATATTTTTGAGTTGTGAAAAATTTTCCAACCTCTTTAGCACTTTAGAAAGTTTTCAAGGAAATTTTGAAATTAATACTTAGAAACTTTTCTATTAGAGAAGTTTAAATTAAGTACTTAGAGGAATTTCAAAAATAGTTTAAGTCAAGTACTTAGAAGATTTTTGAAAATAATTTAAGGCAAGTGCTTAGAAGATTTTTGAAAATAATTTAAGTCAAGTGCTTAGAAGATTTTGAAAATAATTTAAGACATGTGCTTAGAAGATTTTGAAAATAATTTAAACCAAGTTCTTTGAAGATTTTGAAAATAATTTAAGCCAAGTGCTTTGAAGATTTTTGAAAATAATTTAAGTCAAGTGCTTAGAAGATTTTGAAAATAATTTAAGCCAAGTGCTTAGAAGATTTTTGAAAATAATTTAAGCCAAGTGAAAGACAATTGACTTAAGGAATTTTACTTTTTTTACTTTTTGAAAAAGGAGATAAAGTTTTGAAATTTGAAAAAAAATTTAAAACCTTCTCTTCTCTCCTTTCCAATCTCTCTCCCTTTGTCATATATCAAAAAAAAACAATATAGCAAAAAAACATGCTTAGCAATAGAAGTAAGGTGCTGTACTGAACCAATTCAAGGTATAAACTGGACCAAATCAATTTAAATTTTCTCTTTTGGGTCTTGTCTAACCCAATTAGCTACATACCAACTGTTATAAACAGTAGTTTTCGCTGGGGTTAATCAAGTTAAGTGTTCTGTTCAAGTTAGATTTTTTAAGCTTGACACTTAACCTGATTACTGTTTAATTTGTATTTAGTGCCCCAATTACTGCAGATGCACTGACTTAAAGCATCTTGAATTAAGGCAAAGACCTAAGCATCTCAACCCATTCTAGGTTATCAATCAAAAGTACCCTAAGGTGCTTGTGAGATGATGACTTCTAAATCTATAGGTGCATACAGTTCATGAGTTAGGGCCTAAGCTAAGTCCATTTGCGAAAAAGCCCTAGTTTTAAAGGGGGTAATTTTTCATAAGAAAAACTAAGTCAAAAAAATTATTTTAAAAATGCACAAAGAAAATGATAAATCAAATTAAGTAGGAACTGATAAGTAATAAACAATTTTTAAAAAAATAGAAGTAGAGCAAACCTATTCTACCAAGCATAACCCTAACTACCTTCTTAGTAAGCTGAATTCAGACTCAGGTAAGGGTTTGGTGAAAATATCAGCTAAGTTAGATTTTGAGTCTACATGTTTAAGGACTATCTCACCCCTGGCTACATGATCTCTTACGAAGTGGTGCTTAACTTCTATGTGTTTAGTTCTAGAGTGTTGGATTGGGTTCTTTGTTAGATTAATTGAACTTATATTATCAATGTAGACCTGAGTTTGTGTGTAGCTGAGCTGGAAGTCTTTAAGAGTGTGCATCATCGATAAGAGTTGTGCTACACATTCTCCCAAAGCAACATACTCAGCTTCAGTTGTCGATAGAGCTACACAGTGTTACTTTCTGCTACACCAACTTACTAGACTATTTCCTAAAAGTTGGCAGCTTCCACTTGTACTCTTTCTATCTAGTTTACAACCAGCATAGTCAGAATCCGAGTATCCTGACAAGTCAAAAGTTGAGGTCCTAGGATACCAAATCCCTACATTTAGGGTGCCCTTAATGTATCTTAGTATTCTTTTTAGGGATGCTAAGTGTGTTTCCTTAGCACAGGTTTGGTATCTAGCACACATTCCTACAGCAAAAAGGATATCGGGTCTGCTGGCTGTAAGGTAAAGTAGACTACCAATCATACTTCTATAAAGTATAAGGTCTACTGGTTTACCATCAGGGTCACTATCTATTTTTACATTTGTGGCCATGGGGGTACTTATGCTTTTGGAGTTGTCCATTTTGAATTTCTTTATTAACTCCTTAGCATATTTGGATTGATGGACATAGTTTCCATCCCTAGTTTGCTTAATTTGTAACCCTAGAAAGAAGTTGAGCTCACCAACTAAGCTCATTTCGAATTCATTTTCTATTATTTTAACAAATTCTTTTAAGAAATTTGAGTTGGAGGATCCAAAAATTATATCATCGGCTTAGATTTGAGCAATAAAGATGTCTTTTTCTAAGGTCTTAATAAATAGGGTTAGTCAATTTGTCCCTGGTTAAATTCCTTAGAAATGAGGTAGGTTGATAGACGTTCATATCATGCCCTAGGTGCTTGTTTTAGTCCATAAAGTGCTTTAGTGAGCTTGTAAACATGGTCAGGTCTTTCTAAGTCCTCAAAACAGGGGGGTTGTCCTACATAGACTTCTTCCTTAATAAATCCATTTAGAAATGTTGACTTTACATCCATTTGGTAGAGTTTAAATCCTTTATAGGATGCAAAGGCTAACAACATCTTGATGGACTCAAGTCTAGCTACTGGGGCATAGGTTTCGTCATAGTCTAACCCTTCGACTTGACTGAATCCTTTGGCTACTAAGCGGGCTTTATTTCTCACTATTTCTCCTTGATCATTTTGTTTATTCCTAAAAACCCACTTAGTATCAATAATGGATTTGCTCTCAAGTTTAGGTACTAGTTCCCAGACTTGGTTCCTCTCAAACTGGGCTAACTCTTCTTGCATCGCTATGATCCAATCAGGATCAGTAAGACTTCTTCTATAGTCTTAGGTTCAATTTTTGAAATCAATGCAATTTGACTAAGATTTCTATAGGAGGACCTAGTTCTGACTCCTAAGGTTGGATCAACCACAATTTGATCAGTTGGGTGACTGAGTCTGGGTTTCTTAGTTTTTCTAGAACTTGGTTCAACCTCAGGTCCGGCTGGTCGGTTTGGTTCAATATTTGGTTCAACTACTTGGGTTGGTTCAATTATTGGTTCAATTGACTCAATAGTTGGTTCAATAGTTAGTTCATTTAGGAGTTCAATTAATGGTTCAACAGTTTGTTCATTATCTTCGTGATCAGTATTTGATGAATTTAGATCTGGATTATCAGATTTTGAATTAATTTCTTCATCAATATTAGATTGGTTGTTTCCTCAATTTTGTTAGTTTGTTTGTTGTAAACTCTATATGCTCTACTTGTTGTTGAGTATCCTAAGAAGACCCCTGGGGTTGACTTAGACTGGAATTTACCTAAATAGTCCTTGGTGTTTAAGATATGAACTTTGCACCCAAAGACCCTTAGGTAATGTAGGTTTGGAAGTCTATGGTAGTATAATTCATAGGGTGTTTTATTATCGCGTTTGTTAATTAGGACCCTATTTTGGATATAGCAAGCCGTACTAATTGTTTCTGCCCAAAATTGGTTAGCTAGGTTGAATTCATTGAGCATAGCCCTAGCGACTTCCTGTAGGGTTCTATTTTTCTGTTCAACTATCCCATTTTGCTGGGGGTTCTAGGACACGAAAATTCGTGTATATACCCGTTTATCATACAAAACTCCTCGAATCGTTGATTTTCAAACTCTCCCCCGTGATCACTCCTAAGACTTTTGATTTTGGTATCATTTTGATTTTCAATTAACTTACAAAAATCACTAAATAGGTTTTGGGTTTCATCTTTGGTATTTAGGAACCTAACCCAGGTAAACCTAGAGTAATCATCAACAATTACTAAGCAGTACCGGTTTCCACTTAGTGACTTGGCTCCATATGAATCAAATAGGTCAAGGTGTAGGAGCTCAATTGCTGTTTGAGTTAAATCAGATTGAATTAGTTTGTGATTAGACTTGGTTTGTTTACCTTGATTGCATGATTCACATATTAAGTTTTCATGGTTCTTAATTTTAGGTATACCTTTAATTAAGCCAAGTTGGGTGATTTTTGAAATTAATCTCAGATTAGTGTGACCTAATCTCCTATGCCAGAGGTTTGATTCTTCTAACTGAGTTAATAAGCATTTAGGTATTAAGGGTAGGTTTATAGTGTAAACATTATTCTTCCTAGAGTCCTTAAGCATGATTTTTGAGTCTTGCATGTTTCTAATCAGGCAGTTAGAGTTGGTGAAGGTAACTACATAGCCAGTATCACACAATTGACTTATACTAAGCAAGTTGAATTTGAAGTTTTCAACCAACAATACCTTTTTAATAACGAAATCAGATTTAAGTTCAATGTTACCTGACCCAATGACTTTGAGTGTAGCATTGTTGTCAAATGCTACTGAGCCTAGGTTCTTGAACTTGAGTTTGGTGAATTTCAATTTGTCCCCAGTCATGTGTCTGGAACACCCGCTATCCAACATCCATTTGTCGAAATCTTTATGTTCCTACACATAAAGAGTTTGTTGATTTTGATCCAATTAGAATCAGGGATAGCCTAAATTGATTTTCACAACCTAGTCTGTCTCACCCAATCTAAAGTTATCAATCACGTTAACCTTATGGGTTTTTGTGAGACAGGTTTTAGTAGAAAGATTTATTTTGAAAAGACCATGATTAATTTTGAAAAGTTAAATTAATTTTAAACACAATTTAAATTTATTTTGAAAAGGAATATTTGAATTTAAGATAAACTGAAAATTTATGTTAGATTTGAATTTGACAAAGAGTAAATTGAATTTGAATTTCAAAAATTGGCTTCCAGGTTTTGGCGAGGCACAAGGCCTTCTTTGGCCATAGCCTTATTGGATCATCAACCTTTTCCTTGACAAAGCCTTTTAGTGAAATTTTATCTTCAAAATTACTTTTTGATAAATTTTGGTCTAACTAGCTTGGGTCTTGGATCGGTAGCTTCGGCTAGTTTCACCAGTCTAAAGAGACCAAGTAGTGTATACTTGACCTTATTAGAAAAGGTTTCCCTAACGTACTATCATCTCACCGCCACCCAATACTATGTTGTTCAGATTTCAGTTAATTGGTTTAGTCCTTAGTCTTACCAGTCCTAGGTCTAAGCACGGTAAATTGCAGAAAATAAATAGACAAGCAATCATGCAATTTAAAACAAGAAAAGAAATTCATTTAACTATAAAAATTATTTTTAAGTTGGCTCCCCCTGGACTAAAGCCACTGTAATGATTAGGCAAGATTTGAATCTTGTCCTTGGGGATCCAATACTGACTTTGTCCAGCTTGGATGTTCAGGCATAATTTGGGTACCCATGCCTGAACTTTGGGTCTAGACTGATTCAGTACAGCATAGTAAGACCATTGTCTAGCCTTGGTTCGATAACCTAATCCGGATCGATTTAGAACGGACTTCTATTTTCTAAGGATCATGTCAAGACCCTTGGAACCAGAAGTGAATCGTTCTAAGGCTGCTCTAAGGTCTTTGACTTGAGTTTTCAAGGAGGAGTTCTCTTTCTCAAGTTTTTCAACTTGAGTAGAGGTTCCTTCTTGAACCTTTTCAGTTAAGGATCTAGAGTCAGCTCCCTCTTTCAGGAGTTTTACTTCCTGTCGGAGGGACTCGACTCGGATTTTGGCTTTCGCCAAGTCGCGAGATAGATAGGTAATTAATTCTGATAATTGAACTCTAGAAAACCCACTTACAGTTATTTTGTCATCCTCTGAAAATGTGAGCTTTCCGTTGTCCGACTCCGATTCTGATTCGGTCTCGATTTCTTCCGAAGCAGTCAGGGCGAGCAGGTTTGACTGTGGGGCATCTTCTTCTTCTTCAGAGGAAGACTCGTCCCACATTGCTTGAAGGGCCTTCTTCCTTCTTGTCTTCTTCGTCTCCTTCAGATTGGGGCATTCCGTCTTGTAGTGACCCTTCTTTTTGCATTCGTATCAGGTCACATTTGGTTTGGTCTTTTCATTTGAAGGTTCACCTGGCTCTTCCTTTCTTCGGCTGGCTTTCCTTCTGTTGGTCTGGTTTTTCAGCTGCTTGTAGTAGTCCCGGGCTAGCCGAACCAGCTTGGGTCAATTTCCTTCGCTGTCTTCTCAGTCTAAGTCTGAGTCAGACTCGGGTGCAGGTTGAGACTTCTTCTTGGTCATTTTTCCAGTTTTACCTGCAACAAAAGCAATGCCTTTCTCGGCCAGGGTGCAGTTAGTCTGCTCATCTAATTCAAGCTCAGAAAACAACTCATCTAATTTGATTTTAGACAGATCCCTTGAAACTTTGTACACATCTACCATAGATGCCCACAAAGTGTTTATCGGGAAAACGTTAAGGGTGTACCTGATCAGGTCACGGTTTTCTACCTTGTGACCAATTGAATGTAGACTGTTCATCAACTCCTGGATTCTGGCGTGGAGTTGGGCTACAGATTCGCTATCGTTTATCTTGATTGTGTATAGCTTGTTTAGCAGTAGGTCCCTCTTGCTGATTCGGGTGTCGGAGGTTCCTTCGTGCAACTCAATTAACTTACCCCAGATTTCCTTTGCACTGTTGAATGGTCCCACCCGGTTTAGTTCTTCTTTGGTCAGGCCACGTTGGAGTGTTTCAGTCGCTTTAGCATCGGCCTCAATCTTCCTTTTCAACGAGGCATCCCATTGGGTGTAAGATTGTGGCACTCCTTCAGCGTTTTTCGGGATTTCCAGTCTAGATTGGAAAATTATCCACATGTCCACCTGAGTTTTCAGGTGGACTTCCATCCGACTCTTCCAGTAGGAGAAGTCCTCCCCACTGAAGAGTGGTGGTCTAGCTGTACTGAACCCTTCTTGCATGGCCATTTAGAAATTTCTGAAATAAAATTAACAAAAAACTGTCCCAAGACTTGGTCTTGGATTAGCAGTGCGGGAAGAAGATATAAAAAAAATTATCAAGTGGTGTTGCACCAACCTCGATTAACAATAAAAATTCGATCGAAAAAAGAAATTAAAAAATTTTGAAGAAAAATCCAAAAAACTCCCAAATTGGTAGTTGCACCAAATTTGAGCTTCCCCGCTCTGATACCACTTGTTGGATCGAGTAAACACAATAGAGGGGGGGGGGTAAATATCATGAAAACGTTTCAGATTAGGAAAAGAGAAAGTACGCAGCAGAATTTAAAGAAAACACACACACAGAACTCAAGTAGTTTTACTTGGTTCGGAGTCGCGGTCGGCTCTTACTCCAAGGCCCACGGTCCTTGACCATTTACTGCGGGCAATTCTATAGTAGCGCAAAAGGTTTACAGAAATTGTTACAAAAGTAGTGCAGTAAAAACAAGTATACTCTTCGTTACCGATGCCCGGTGTGGATCGTACTTCGGAGCAGAGCATCGTCGTCGGCGCTGGAATGTCGAGAACAGAGTTTGCCAGAGCAGAGCGCTTGACCGAAGAGCTTAGAGGCGTTGGAAGATTGTTGTTCTGAAGCTGTAACGCCCGACCTTATATCTACCCTTAAGGCGGGGTTACGGGTCCATACATTCATATCATTTATCAAGTTAAACATGTATATCCAAACACAACAATTACAATACAAGAAGTGTAGTAAGCATGCTTATTGAAGACTAATTTACCAAGCAAGGTATTTTCATTTCTTTTATATCTACATGCATTTACAACCTAATAGGAAGATCATTTAACACACTATAGCATGGAATCTCAAGTGAGAATATAGCAAGAGTTATCTAGTCTTAGATACATGCAAAAGAAGCATTCATAAGCAACAGAAAATAGTAAATATCTAGCATTTTACTTAGCATGCATACTACAAGAATTAGACATTAATGATAGTATTATCTAACATAACATAGGTTCCATATCTCTAACTTAATCAACAGTAGAGTAGTCATAATCATCACACATTCAGAGTATAGTAATACAATTTCAATCTTTTATTGGAAGCAGTTTAGATTCTAGACAAAAATAAGGTAGATAAGAATCTTTCGTCCTTTCCCGAGCCATCACCACACACATCCTCTAGCCTTCCCTCTGCCTCTTCCTTTAGTTCAAGTATTTCTTACCGCTATCTGCAGCATAAGAAAAACAACATGAACTAGTAAGCAAAACATGCTTAGTAAGAATTCGGGCCTACTCGCAAAACCATATCGATACATCATATCATGCACTCAGTAATCAAGATAGAACAAGATTATAAGCATCATAAGCATCTCATCAAAGCATCATAAACATCCCATCAAATATCTCTAAGTACTTTACAGAACAATATTATCACATAATGAGAAAATGTTTTTCAAAAGGTTCCATAAAGGTAAGTACTTAAAAATATCATATCATCATCTAGGGCCCAGTTGTAGTACCACATCAAGCGCGTTCCCTAATAAATTGGGGTAGCGAGCCACCAATCTAATTAGAGCAGGACCCTTCCGTCCTACCAATGCCATGACCTTCAGTTAACATGCACATTGGATTTGTTTAACGACCCCCTTCCGAGTCGGGTACACAACTTTCAAAGTAAAGTAATTTATCATGCAATTACTCATATATGTATATGCCTAAAGGTACTCTTAATCACATCTTAAAGGGACACACCACTCATCAAGGGTGCTCTTGATCCCCTAGGGACACACCACACATTTGGGTGCTCTTGATCCCAGTTTCAATAGAGTATCCCTTTTTAAGCATATTATCAAACATATCATGTTCATGTCATAAGAGTGCCCCATGGCTATAAGGCATGCTTTTATACCTAACAAGATAGGTCACATAATTTATACACACATCATATAAGTGGTAGCATGCTTCATGATTTTACTAAGTGCTTCCCAACCCTAGGACTAGGGTTGGCCGAAAGTTACAAGTAAGGGAATTTCCCTTTTTTTTTCAATCAAGCATTCATTCAAGCATTTCTACAACACCTCAAGTGCACTTCATGTTAACAATTGACCATGGTTTATACTTCAAAGTGAGGTTAGCTTCCACTAACCCTAATTTACAAGGGGTGGCCGAAACTTATAGGATGGCTAGGCTAGGTTTTTGAGATCCAAACTTCACACAAACATTTACACAAACACTTCATCTACACTACTAATCATGGGAACATAATAGGATATCAAGCAACTCAAAAACCCTAGCCTTCCTCCTCTTGGCCGAAACCTTGTAGGGTACCAAACCCTAATTTTGTCCTTCCAAAAATTTGGAAACATCACATATGAGTATACCCTAAGTCTTAAGGGTTATTTTCATGTATTGAAAAGTTGCCACACACATCCCTTAGGAAGTGGCCGAAACCCATACAAGGACAAACCCTAGGTTTTGTTCTTGACACCATGAAGAAAAATCCATCTACATGTATACCCTAAGTCTTAAGGTCTTCCCATGCATCAAAGTTGGATCAAAAACCTTCTCTTGGACCCCCAATCCTAGGGTGGCCGAAACTTCTACAAGGAAGATCCTTGTGATTTTTCAAAAGAAATACACAAACAAACATTCAATAGCAATTATACTGCAGGCGAGAGGACACTTACATCCTTGCGCTGGAATTTCACCTTCTCTTTAAACCGTAGGGTACCCTACACTTGAAGGGTACGTGACAATCCTTTTCTTCCAAATTTCCTCTAGGGTTCCTTGGACTTGGTAGAGGACAATGGCACTTGGACTTCCCTTCTTGCAATTGCCCTAGGGTTAGAACCCTAGGGTTGGAATTTTCGAAAATGAAAAGGGAGAAGAGTCTTCTTGATCTTTTCGAAAATGGAAGTGGGGAAGAAGAAGGAAAAAGTGTAACTTCCTTTCCCCCTCTCTTATTTATACTCTTCTCATGAAGAGGCATGTCTCTTCGCTTCCCTCGATTTAACAAGAATGATTCTTATTCCCTCTACATGAAATATTCCTTGGTTCATTGGTTATGACATGGTGAGTGCAACTAGGAGGTACAAGGTTCAATCCTTGCTTCCTCCTTTCTACCTCTTCTTTTTATCACAATTTGCACTAATCCATATCAAAGCCCATTAAGCCAAGCCCATCATGAAATTTCATAATATTAATAATATTTCATGGATTCATAATATTTCATAATATCCCATAAATATTATTTCATAATATTTTTAATATTTCATATTCATGAATATGAATATTTCATGCATTCATGACATTTCATAGCATGTGATTGCATGAAATTTATATCATTTCATTATAACTATTTTTCATACATTGTCATGATTTTACATTGAAAAATTTGGGGTGTTACAGAAGCCTTGGGGTCGAGCCCCTTTTATAGTGCTCCTAGGGGTGCCTGGGACGTCGGGGGCGCCTGACACGTGCCTTCGGATCCAAGAAACTTCATCTGCAGCTCGGTCAACGCTTATCCCTTCAGAATCGGCCTCGAAGCTGACGGGGGCGCCCGGGACGTTGGGGACACCCTGCTCACTGCAGTTTTGAAGCAACTCCTGCTTCCTTGTTTTTCCTTCGACCCTGGGGCACCCTGGACCTCCCGGACGCCCAGCCTAGCTTCCTTCCCCTCTCCATTGGGGTGTTCTGAGCTGCAGAAACACATTCCCTCGGTCCCTGCATTCAAGGTTAGTTCCAAAAACAACAAAGCACGAATATTAGTGAATTTTTACAGTGGTAGTTGTCTTAGTTCTGACTTCGGGTCTCGCAAATGGAACCCTAGGTCGAACCGACATCTACTGTTCCCTCGACGGGGAACGCGTCCTCACCTACTCCTCTCAAGAGAGTTTACCTTTTGCCAACCGGCTCCTCCGGTTGGACTTTTGCCCAGTAGCCCTTCGCCAGTTCTTCGGTACCAAGCAGTCCTTCGCCAGGTGCCTAGCAGCCCTTCGCTAGGTCTTAGATTCCCAACAGCCCTTCGCCAGGTGCCTAGCAGCCCTTCCCCAAGTCTTGGACTCCTAGCAGCCCTTCGCCAGGTGCCTAGCAGCCCTTCGCTAGGTGCCCAGCAGCCCTTCTCCAGGACTTCCTTATGCACACTCAGTGAACACATTAGACCAAAATAACATCTTAACTTTTGAACTCTTTGCTATTATCAAAACCTAGGTTCGATTTAGGTGCTGCCTACACCAACAACATGTACATAATATTTATTTCTTTAATTTACCAATGGGTGAGATTTATTCGTTAAATCAATAGGTCTGGTAAATTAGAAAATAATATTATTTATATGGTGTGTCGTTGATTATCGGAGGAAACTATATCCTAATTATTTTGGATGATGATGTCCCCTTGAGGAGCTCATAAGGATTATCATGTAAATCCTATAGGTGGACTTGGTCCGACATGATAATGAAGTTGAGTGGTACTACTCTTAGAGTTAAATGTTAATTAATTAAATTGTTAGTAATTTAATTAATTAATAGAAATGCGATATCTTAAACACGGGAAGATAATGTATAAATAATAAGAAGGAGCCTATATTTTATTATGGGGTTGGTGCGGTAGTTCAATAATAACCCTTTAGAGGAGCGGGTTATTATTAACGGATCGGGTTAAAGATCCGTTAGGAGACCAAAACCAACTCCTCCTCATGGTCCCTATTATAGCCTATATATAGCCTCATAAGCCATCATGAAACCAAGTTTTTTCTCTTCTCTTCTTCTCCTTGGCTTGGGCCTGCAGCGCAAGGAACCCTAGGGCCGACTCATCAAGTAGGCAAGGAGAAGGAAGCTTCTTCTTCTTCTCTTTCTCTCCTTCTCTTCTCTTCTCTTTTGGGTTTAGGGTCGGCGACACCTTGAGGAGCTAGGGTCAGTCGGCGCACCTTGGATAAGGAAAGAGGGGCGACACAAGTAAGAAGAGGAAGAAAGATTCTTGGTGGATTTGTTTCTTGGATGATCGTCGCCCACACGACGTCCAAGAAGAGGATAGGAAGACGATAGAAGATCAAGAGGCAGATCAAGAGGTATTTCTTGTTTTTATTCCGCATGTATTCTTAATTGTATTTTCTTTCTTGGATCCCGAATCAAACACTAGAATTGACGATCCATACTTCATCTTCTATTCCACTGCTTATCGAGAAAAGGAAATTGATTTCTTGAACAACAAGTTTGTTCAAGTGATCACTTATTCGAAAAGCATTACGATGAAGTAGGTCGTTTGTGAAGTTTTCTTTCCCTATCTGGATTATTTCTAATCTATAGAATTTTAATCCGGGGATATAGGGAGGAATCCCAACGCCAACAATAATCTAGTCTAGGTCAAGTAAGACTTCTTCTATTAACATGGATTCAATCTTAGAAATTAAAGCAACCTGACTTAGGTTTCTATAGGATGATATTGTTCTAACACCTAAGGTTGGATCACCTAAGATTTGGTCAGTCAAGTGATTTAACCTAGTCTTAGATGATGGTTCATATTGTTCAGGTTCAATTACTGGTTCAACTTGTTGGTTTGGGGTTGATTCAGGTATCAATTCTATTTCTTCTAAGTCTTGGTATGAGTTGTTTTGACTAGGTTAATTGGTTATGTCAGGTGAGTTCGTTAAGTTAGGTGTATTGATTAGGTTAGGTAAATTAGTTGGATTAGTTACCATTGTTGGTGTCGGAAGCACTAAAGTCGAACCTATGTTTTGATAATGGCAAAGGGTTCAGAAGTTAAGATTTGGTTGTGATCTAACAAGCTGATTAAGTGTGCAGGAAAGTCCTAGGTACGCTAGGCACTAAGTCGTGGTTCTTTGAATTGGGCACTAAGTCCTAGCCGCGGGAAGGGAAACTAAGTCCTGACGTAAAGTTGGGCAATAAGACCTGGTGAGTGAAGCTGGGCACTAAGACCTGATGAGTGAAGCTGGACACTAGGACCTGGTCGAGGACTGGGCACCAAAGACCTGGTGAGTGAAGTTGGACACCAAGACCTGGTCGAGGACTAGGCATTGAAGACCTGGTGAGTGAAGCTGGGCAAAAGTCCAACCGGAGGAGCCGGTTGGCAACCAAGGTAAATTCTCCCGAGAGGAGTAGGTGAGGACGCGTTCCCCGGAGGAGGGAACATTATGCGTCGGTTCGACCTAGGGTTCCATTTGGGAGACCCAAACTCAGAACCAAGACAGTTTAGGCTGTAAATAATGTCTAACATATAATATATATCTGCTTCTTGTGTTTTGGAAGTAACCCTGTTTGCAGGAAACGAAGGGACGGTGTTTCTGCAGCTTAGGCGCCTCATTGGAAGGAGGCGGCTCACTGGGCTAGGCGCCTGTATAGATAATAGCGCCCCAGTGCAAGGCCAAACCAAGACCATCGAAGCAAACTGCCATGAAAGCCTTTGGACCAAGTCAAGCTAGGCGCCTGTGTTAACATAGGCGCCCCAGTCAGCTCAGGCGCCTCAATGAAGGGGATAAGCACTGACATAGCCTGCGGATTGGAGTTCGCGCAGGAAAGGCCACGTGTAGGCGCCCCCTTCAACACAAGCGCCCAGTCGACAAGTATAAAACGGGGTTCACCCCCAAGGCTTCAAAAAACTTGCAAATCTCGCTTTCAACACTTTCGCTCTAGCGCTACGCTCTGGCACGCTCTGCACTCGCGATTCAAGCGCCGACGATGACCCGCTGCTCCAAAATTTCATCCACTCCGGTCGTCGGTAAAAGCTGTCATTTCTTAAGTGTTGTAATTCTCTTTTTCGATTCTATATCTGTACTCGAAACTGTAATCATTTCTACGAATATAGAATTGCCCAACATAAATGGTCATGGACTGTGGGCCTTGGTGTAGGAGCCGACTGCGACTCCGAACCAAGTAATACAAGCCGTGTTAGCGACTTTTATTTACTATTTCCGCTGCATATTTCTCTTTATTGTCCGAAAATTTTTCGATCTATATTCACCCCCCCTCTATCGATTTACTCCGATCCAACAAGTGGTATCAGAGCGGGTGGGTCAAACTTGGTGCAACCACTAGTTTGAAATTTTTTTCGGATTTTTGAATTTTTAAATTGTTTTTCTCGCTCGAATTTTCTCATCAATCGAGGTTGGTGCAAGACCACTTGATTTTTTTTTCGTTGTTAATATTTTCTTCCGCACTACTAAATCCAAGACCTAGTCTTGGGACAAGTTTTCTTGTACGTTTTTTTTTCAGAAAAATTCAATGGCCATGCAAGAAGGGTACAACACTGCCATGTTGGTGCAGGCAGCACCTAATTCGAACCTGGGTTTTGATATTGGCAAAGGGTTCAAAAGTTAAGATGTTATGTTGGTCTAATGTGCTCACTGAGTGTGCAGAAAGAAGTCCTGGCGAAGGGCTGCTGGGCACCTAGCGAAGGACTGCTAGACATTGAAACCTGAAGACCTGGCGAAGGACTGCTAGGCACCTGGCGAAGGACTGCTAGGAACTGAAGACCTGGTGAAGGGCTGCTAGGCACCTGGCGACGGACTACTAGGCAAAAATCCAACCGAAGGAGCCGGTTGGCAAAAGGTAAACTCTCTTGAGAGGAGTAGGTGAGGATGCGTTCCCCATCGAGGGAACAGTAGGCGTCGGTTCGACCTAGGGTTCCATTTGGGAGACCCAAAGTCAGAACCAAGACAGCTACGGCTGTAAAAACCTAACATTTCTTGCCTTGTTTGTTGTGGAACTAACCTTGGATGCAGGGACCAAAGGAACGTGTTTCTGCAGCTCAGAACGCCCCAAAGGAGAAGGGCAGCAGCTGGGCTAGGCGCCCGGGAGGTCCCGGGCGCCCAAGGTCAAAAGACAAACAAGCAATTGAGCAAGAATCACTTCGAAGACTTACTGGGCTAGGCGCCATGATGGTCCCGGGCGGCCTCATGGTCCCGAGCACCCCGGATGCCTTGGGCGCCCTGGGTCCAAGGCAATCTAGCAATCGAAGCAAATTCAGCCGAGAAGCCAGCAGACCAAGTCAACCGGGGTGCCCCCAGTGTCCCGGGCGCCCCCGTCAGCTCCGAGCCCGATTCTGGAGGGATAAGCGTTGACCGAGCTTCGGATGAGAATTCTCGGATCCGAAGGCACGTGTCAGGCGCCCCCAGCGTCCCGGGCACCCCCAACGTCCCGAGCGCCCCCAGGAGTTCTATAAAAGGGGCTCGACCCCTAAGGCTTCGACATCAATTCTTCCAACACCTCTACGCTCTTCGACTCAAGCGCTCTGCTCCGGAAACCTCCAATCTCGAGATTCAAGCGCCGACGATGACCCTCTGCTCTGAAGCACGATCCACACTGGGCGTCGGTAACGAAGAGTTTAATTTTATTTACTACGCTATAACTGTAACATTTTCTGTAAACATTTGCGCACATATAGAATTGCCCGTAGTAAACGGTCAAGGACCGTGGGCCTTGGAGTAGGAGCCGACCGCGACTCCAAACCAAGTAAAAATCCTTGTGTTCTGTGTGTTTGTTTTAATTTCTGCTGCGTATTCTCTTAACTTCTAATCCGAAAAGTTTTCACGATATTCACCCCCCCCCTCTATCATGTTTTCTCGATCCAACAAGTGGTATCAGAGCGGGGAAGCTCAAATTTGGTGCAACCACCAATTTGAGAGTTTTTTTTCAGATTTTTCTTCTAATTTCTTAATTTCTTTTTTTAATCATACTTTTGTCGATAATCGAGGTTGGTGCAACACCGCTCGATAATTTCTTTTAATATCTTATTCCCGCACTGTTAATCCAAGACCTAGTCTTGCGATAGTTTTTTTTGTTGTTATTATTTCAGTAATTACTAAATGGTCATGCAAGAAGGGTTGAGTACAGCCAGACCACCACTTTTCAGTGGGGAGGACTTTTCCTACTGGAAGAGTCGGATGGAAGTCCACCTGAAAACTGTAGTGGACATGTGGATAATAATCCAATCTGGACTGGAAATCCCGATGAACGCTGAAGGAGTGCCACAATCATACACGGAATGGGATACAACACTGAAAAGAAAAATCGAGGCCGATGCTAAAGCAACCCAAACACTCCAATGCGGCCTAACCAAAGAAGAGCTGAACCGGGTAGGACCATTCAACAGTGCAAAAGAACTCTGGGGTAAGTTGATTGAGTTGCACGAAGGAACCTCCGACACCTGAATCAGCAAGAGGGACCTACTGCTAAATAAGCTTTACACAATCAAGATGAACGACAGCGACTCTACAGCCCAACTCCATGCCAGAATCCAGGAGCTGATGAACGGTCTACATTCAATCGGTCACAAGGTAGAAAATCGTGACCTGATCAGGTACACCCTTAACGCCTTCCCGAGAAACACTTTGTGGCATCTATGGTAGATGCATACAAAGTTTCAAGTGATTTGTCTAAAATTAAATTAGATGAGTTGTTTTTTGAGCTTGAATTACATGAGCAGACTAACTGCACCCTGGCCGAGAAAGGCATTGCCTTTGTTGCAGGTAAAACTGGAAAGATGACCAAGAAGAAGTCCCAACCTGCACCTAAGTCTGCCTCAGATTCAGACTCGGAAGACAGCGAAGGAAATCGACCCGAACTGGTTCGGCTAGCCCAGGACTACTACAAGGAACTGAAAAACCAGACCAACAGAAGGAAAGTCAGCCGAAGAAAGGAAGAACTAGCTGATTATTCAAATGAAAAGACCAAACCAAACGTGACCTGTTACGAATGCAAAAAGAAGGGTCACTACAAGACTGAATGCACAAATCTAAAGGAGACAATGAAGACAAGAAGGAAGAAGGCCCTTCAAGCAACGTGGGGCGAGTCTTCCTCTGAAGAAGTAGAAGAGGCCCCACAGTCGAACCTGCTCGCTCTAACTGCTTCGGAAGAAATCGAGACCGAATCAGAATCAGAGCCAGACGACGGAAACCTCACATTTTCAGAGGACGGTCAAATCACTGTAAGTGGGTTTTCTAAAAGTCAATTATCAGAATTAATTACATATCTATCTCGAGACTTGGCGAAAGCCAAAATCCGAGTCGAGTCCCTCCGATAGGAAGTAAAACTCCTGAAAGAGGAAGCTGACTCTTGATCCTCAACTGAGAAGGTTCAAGAAGGAACCTCTACTCAAGTTGAAAAACTTGAGAAAGAGAACTCCTCCTTGAAAACTCAAGTCAAGGACCTTAGAGCAGCTTTGGAACAATTCACTTCTGATTCCAAGGGTCTTGATATGATCCTTGGAAAAAAGAAGTCCGTTCTAAATCGATCCGGGTTAGGCTATCGAACCAAGGCGAGACAAAGAACTTACTATGTTGTACTGAATCAGTCTAGACCCAAAGTTCAGGTATGGGTACCCAAACTGTGCCTGGACAACCAAACTGAATCAAATCAGTATTGGATCCCCAAGGACAAAATTCACATCTTGCCGAATCATTATCGTGGCTTTAGTCCAGGGGGAGCCAAATTAAATACAATTTTCATAGTTAAATGAATTTCTTTTCTTGTTTTAAATTGCATGATTGCTTGTCTATTTATTTTCTGCAATTTACCATGTTTAGACTTAGGAATGGTTAGATTAAGGACTAAACCAATTAACTGAAATTTGAACAACATAGTATTGGGTGGCGGTGAGATGATAGTATGTTAGGGAAACCTCTTCTAATAAGGTCAAGTATACACTACTTGGTCTCTTTAGACTAGTGGAACTAGCTGAAGCTACCGATCCAAGACCCAAACTAGTTAGACCAGAATTTTTCAAAAAGTAACTTTGAAAATGAAATTTCATTAAAAGGCTTTGTCAAGGAAAGGGTTGATGATCCAATAAGCCTACGGCCAAAGAAGGTCTAGTGTCTCGCCAAGACCTGGAAGCCAATTTTTGAAATTCAAATTTTAATTATTCTTTGTCAAATTCGAATCTAACACAAATTTTTAGTTAATCGTAGATTCAAACACTCTTTTTCAAAATAAATTCAAAACCAACTGTTTTCAAAATTAACTTAACTTTTTCAAAATTAATCATGATCTTTCAAAATAAATTCTTACTTCTATTCAAAACCTGTCTCACAAAAACCCATAAGGCAAACGTGATTGATAACTCTAGAACGGGTGAGATGGTAAAATTTAACATAACTAAAATTCATTTTGATCCCTGTACTGTTGCTTAGTACAAACATTTAATCATGTAGTTTAAAACGGAGTTGACCTAATTATTACTTGATTAATCCAATTAATACTAGTCAAACCATGGTCAAAATAGTCAAACCATGGTCAAAATAGTCAAACCATGGTCAAAATAATCAAACCATAGTCAAAATGGTCAAACTGGTCAACAATACATCAAAAATTGTCAATTCCTACATAGCCGGGCACCCGTGATCCCTCGGGCACTGCCCCCCTTTTTCTTTCACTTCGATCAAGACAGAAAGCTGTCTAAGTCAGGCGCCCAGACCCTCACGGGCGCCCCCAAGGACACGGTCAAAACTTCAAAAGCTGCATGTGGCAGTTTTTGATCTGACTTCGGGCGCCCGGGCCCTCACGGGCGCCCCCCCCCATCCAGTACCAAGTCACGGCAAAAACTGCTACCCTCTGACCCTAGCGCCCGGGACCTCCCGGGCGCCCGAGCTAAAACCTCTATATAAACCTCCTGAAACCCCCTCATTTTGCCACACCCAAAACACTTCTCTTCTCTAACTCTTCTCCTTCCAAGGCGACTGAACGACCCTCTCGTGCCCTCGACCACTTCACCGCAATCATGCCTCCCCAGATGGCAACTCGGTATCATTTTTTACTTAGAATTAATTTCCTTACCATCTTTTCTTTTAAACTCATGTTTATTATTTTAGATAACGCTGTGCAAATCAACCAAACCCCAGGACCGAACCTAGCCCTGACCCTAGGTTCCCAACCTTGGAACTTTGCAATAAATTTGCTAGGACAACGTATAAACCTATAAAAACGAGTTACCTAAATAAGCAATTTTTCACTCAATCTTGTCCATTGGCCATGAATGTTATCAACTTTTACCAAATAGACAACCTTGTATTCTGCACTCATCCCATTAATACAACCCTATGTGCAGAATTCTACAACAACATAGTTAGACAGAATGACCTTATGTTTGTCACTACAGTTCAAGGGATGCCCTTGACAATAACACCTTCGTTGCTCAACCTATTTCATGGACTACGACTCTCTCAGTCCACCTTCTGCTGTTATCCTCCTAGAGAACCTCCCTTTGATGCTCCCTACTCTCACATTGACCTAGACACTCTATACTCCTATTTTTATAGGGATGCTAGAAACCCTTTGGCTAGACGATTTCAGTCTGTTGATCTTCAGGTCCAGGACTTCGCTCTTTATAGAGTTCTAGTCCGCTGCATTCTACCTTTATCCACTAGGGACGTCACGACCATGCGACCATTCCACACCTTCCTATTGTACGCATTGATCCATCACCTAGATATCAACATTGGACTCCACATGCTCCACACGATTCTATATGGGTCCAGTGTTACCACTCAGGGGCAGGTACGCACCCCTTACTGCCATATCATCACCTCCATTCTTCATCATCACGGTCGTAACATCACCGATGGAGAGATGACCACGATGACTAAATTTGATGAAATAGGTTTTAGAAACTTTTCCCTAGCGAGCATAGAGGTCTCGGGTACCGGGGTTTTATCATGGAGACGTCAGCGAGCCGAACCCCAGATCGACTCTGATGAGGAGATAGAGGTCGATGTCGCAGATCTGGCGGCCGAGATTTGAGAGCAGATAGACGAGCCTCCACCTCCGACGACTGCCGAGATGCTAGCTCTACTTCGGACAGAGGTACACAGTCCGAGGGAGGAAGTAGAAGCTAATCACGCAGAGTATATGGATGCCCACAGAGCCGATCGAGAGACTAGCGACGCACGGTATCATGAAATGATGTCGCTATTTCGATCCTGGCAGCCCAGCTCATCTGATCATCCCGGTCCTTCCTCCTAGTTCAGATTGACATTGTACTATTGACCTGTTGACTATCCCTACTCAGTAGGGTTGACTTGTATTTGACTGTGGTGTGACTATGTTGGTCCTCGCTTTGACCAGTTGACGTATCTAGTTGACTAGTTTCTTTATTATTTGATCTTTATCAGTGGTTATGCTTGGTAGAATAGACTTACTCTACTTCTGTTTTGATGAAACTGTTTTATTATTCATCAGTTTCTACTTAATTTGAAAAATCATTTTTGTTGCATTTTTAAAAAATAATTTTTCGACTTAGTTTTTCTTATGAAAAAAAATTACCCCCTTTCAAAACTAGGGATTTTTCGCAAATGGACTTAGCTTAGGCCCTAACCCTAGAACTGCATGTACCTATAGATCTAGAAGCCATCATCTCACAAGCACCTTAGGGTACTTTTTGATTGATCACCTAGAATGGGTTGAGATGCTTAGGTCTTTGCCTTGATTCAAGATGCTTAAGTCTGTGCATCTGCAGTAATTGGGGCACTAAATACCAATAAACAGTAATCAAGTTAAGTATCAAGCATAGAAAATCTAATTTGAACAAAACACTTAACTTGACTAACCCTAGCGAAAGCTACTGTTTATAACAGTTAGTAAGTAGCTAATTGGGTTAGACAGGACCCGAAAGGGAAAATTAGAATTGATTTGGTCCAGTTTATATCTTGAATTGGTTCAGTATAGCACCTTACTTCTTTTGCTATAATGTTTTGCTATATTATTTTTTTTTATATATGGCAAAGTGGGAGAGATTGGAAAGGAGAGAAGGTTTTAAAAAAATTACAAAATTTAAAACTTTATTTATCTCCTTTTTTTCAAAAAGTAAAATTTTTGTATTAAAATTTCAGTTTTTCTAAGTACTAAAAACATCAGAAGAAGTTTAGAAAAATTTCCAAAAGTGTATATTGACTTGAAAATTTTCTATGTATAAATTCTCTAAGTGCAAATTTTCCAAGTGTCAAACTCAAAAATTATTTTTGGAAAAGAATTTCTAACTTACATTGTTTTCCAACCCAAATTTTTTTTTTAGAAAATATTCTCTAAACTGACATGTTTTTTGGAAAAGATTCTAAGTGTTGAAAAATAATTTTCCTTGTAGACTTAGAAACTTTTTTCAAACCCCGCGAACCTTTGAAAAATCTAGGGGGAGATTCCTTCCAGGGGGAGGAAATGAAATTGGAATTTTACTTGTTTTTGTTTTAACTTAACTTTTTGAACCGGGTTGCCATAAATCAAAAAGGGGGAGATTGTTGGTGCAGGCAGCACCTAAGTCGAACCTGGGTTATGATATTGGCAAAGGGTTCAAAAGTTAAGATGTTATGTTGGTCTAATGTGCTCACTGAGTGTGCAGAAAGAAGTCCTGGCGAAGGGCTGCTGGGCACCTAGCGAAGGACTGCTAGACATCTAAACCGGAAGACCTGGCGAAGGACTGCTAGGCACCTGGCGAAGGATTGCTAGGAATTGAAGACCTGGCGAATGGCTGCTAGGCACCTGGCGAAGGATTGGTGGGCAAAAGTCCAACCGGAGGAGCCGGTTGCCAAAAGGTAAACTCTCCTGAGAGGAGTAGCTGAGGACGCGTTCCCCGTCGAGCGAACAGTAGGTGTCTATTCGACCTAGGGTTCCATTTGGGAGACCCGAAGTCAGAACCAAGACAGCTACGGCTCTAAAAACCTAACATTTCTTGCCTTGTTTGTTGTGGAACTAACCTTGGATGTAGGGACCAAAGGAACGTGTTTCTGCAGCTCAGAACGCCCCAAAGGAGAAGGGCAGCAGCTGGGCTAGGCGCCCGGGAGGTCCCGGGCGCCCAAGGTCAAAAGCCAAACAAGCAATTGAGCAAGAATCACTTCGAAGACTTACTGGGCTAGGTGCCCTGATGGCCTCGGGCGCCCCGGATGCCTTGGGCGCCCTAGGTCCAAGCCAATCAAGCAATCGAAGTGAATTCAACCGAGAAGCCAGCAGACCAAGTCAACGGGGCGCCCCCTTTGTCCCGGGCGGCCCCGTCAGCTCCGAGCCCGATTCTGGAGGGATAAGTGCTGACCGAGCTTCGGATGTAGGTTCTCGGATCCGAAGGCACGTGTCAGGCGCACCTAGCGTCCTGGGCGCCCCCAGGAATGTTATAAAAGGGGCTCGACCCCTAAGGCTTCGACATCAATTCTTCCAATGCCTCTACGCTCTTCGACTCAAGCACTCTGCTCCGGAAACCTCCTATCTCGAGATTCAAGCGCGACGACGACCCTCTGCTCCGAAGCACGATCGACACCGGGCGTCGGTAACGAGGAGTTTAATTTTATTTACTGCACTACAACTGTAACATTTTCTGTAAACATTTGCGCACATATAGAATTGCCCGCAGTAAACGGTCAAGGACCGTGGGCCTTTGAGTAGGAGCTGACCGCGACTCCGAACCAAGTAAAAATCCTTGCGTTCTGTGTGTTTGTTTTAATTTCCGTTGCGTATTCTCTTAACTTCTAATCCGAAACGTTTTCACGATATTCAACCCCCCCCCTCTATCGTGTTTTCTTGATCCAACATGCCAGACCTCCTCTTTTTAGTGGAGAAGACTTCTCCTACTGGAAAAGCAGGATGGAAGTCCACCTGAAAACTCAGGTGGACATATGGATAATCATCCAATCTGGACTGGAAATTCCCAAGAACGCACAAGGGGTGGTGCAACATTATACCGAGTGGGACGCCCCGCTAAAGAAGAAAATCGAGGTCGATGCAAAGGTGACCCAGACTTTGCAATGCGGCTTAACCAAGGAGGAGCTGAACCGGGTGGGATCCTTCAACAGCCCGAAGGAGCTTTGGAATAAGCTGATCGAGCTGCACGAAGGCACTTCCGACACAAGGATCAACAAAAGAGATCTGTTGCTGAACAGACTCTATACAATCAAGATGCACGACGGTGAGACTGCGGCCCAACTCCATGCCCGAATTCAGGAGCTGATGAATGGGTTGCACACGATAGGTCACAAGGTTGAAAACTGTGACTTGATCAAGTATACGTCTTAATTCTTTTCCAAGAAACTCACTGTGGGCGTCTATGGTAGATGCCTACAAAGTTTCAAGGAACTTATCTGAAATCAAATTAGACGAACTCTTTTCTGAACTAGAACTGCACGAACAGACTAACACTACCTTGATAGAGAAAGGTATAGCTTTTGTTGCAGGTAAATCTCAAGGGAAAGCTCCCAAGAAGAAGATACAACCACTACCCGAGTCTGACACAGACTTGGAATCAGAAGATAGTGAAGGAGATCAACCTGTAATGACCCGGCCCATTTGGCGGCCCATTTGGCGGTCTCGACCGTCGACCGTCGACCGTGCCGTTACCAATACTAGGTCTTTCCACTCCTGGGCGTGGATTTTTGCCTTCCCAGGATTCGAACTCTAGACCCAGGCTTAAATCTAGTTCTTTATGAATCCTGAATACCAATTGAGCTATATTGTAACGCCCCAAAATTCCCATTTTAAGTCCTTAAAGTCCTTAGAACTATTTAAAAATGTTTTAGAAATATTCTAGATATTTTTAGGAATTTTTAGAATATTTTTATGGAATTATCCGAGTCCGTTTAGTATTTTTAAAAAAGGAAAAACTTTAAAGGGCAGCAGGGGGGTTCAAACTCGCGACCACAGGAGGAGCAAGCCCTTAAGGGCGCGCAAGTGACTGGCTGGGCTAGGGTATCAAGCACAACAAAAGGTGGAGAGAAATAATTTTATAGAGTAGTTACGTTTTTTCATGAAGAGGTATTTAAACCCCGCTTAAGTCGCGTGAAACCCTTGGAGGAGAATTTTCGGCTGCGTGCGAGAAGGGGGCGAGGGAGGGGCGGCGAAAACAAAAGGGAACCTAGGTTTTCTTTCCTCCTCTCCTCTCCTAAGGGGCGCCGGCCAAGGAAAAGCAAGGAGTGCGGAGCGTTTCGTTCGTCTCGACGAGAAGAACACGTAGGCGCGGACGGTTCGTAGAGATCTCAAGTTTCACCCGAGCCCTAGTCGTCTAATTTCGGTTGTAAGTCCAAGAAATCAAGGTAAGTACTGCTCACCTGCAGTAAGAGGCGGTTTTCCGCAAGAATTTTCCCTTAAATGTTTTAAAGGAGATATTTACTTTTAGTTAAGATGTTGCATGTGATCTTAGTTCATTATATGCTTATATATATTTGATAGAGTACCCTATGTGAGTTTAGGGTCTAAGAAATCTATAAGAAAAGAAAAGAAAGATAAAGAAAAAGAAAAGAGAAGGCCAAGGCCTTACGAAATCCCCAAAAGTCAAGACTTAGGGATTTGGGCACACAAGGTGTTCGATAAAATGCCAAGGCATTTAAAGATAAGAAAGAAAAGAAAGAAAAGCTATTTTATTTTCTAAGGCCAGTACCCGGCGTCCAAGGGCGTCGTTAAAGAAATCCAGGTGTCCAATTCCAAGGTCTTGGCCCTGGTAGACCAAGGTCTGCTCTATTAGGATTGGCGGCTCGCTACCCCAACCTTTTAGGGAACGCGCATAAGATGGTACTTACGTCTTAAGTGGATCCAAGTGAGTATTATTTTCAAGTATATGCTTTAGCAAAGTTTTCTAAAGTTTAAGGAATTTTCTAAAAGTTAAAGAAAGATTTAAAGTTAAAGAATTGCTAAAGTTTCATGTTAAGCCAAGAAAAAGTGAGTTAAGACTTATTAATGCTTGAGTATGCATGTTTTGAGTTATACATGTTTTAGTGTTTCTTTTAAGCATAAAAGTATCTCATGTGATTTCACATTGTTTAAAAAGCATGCCTGCACATTTCGAGATTTTGTGAGCTAGATAGTACTTGCTAAGCTTTATGCTTATTAGTTGCATTTCCTCTTACTGCAGGTAAAGGTAAAGACAAGCAATTCTGAAGGAAGGCGACGAGGCGGTGCTGAGTGACGTGTGTGTGGTGGCTGACCTTGGAGAGATCCTTGGGATGAGACAGTTTAGCTTATTTGAAATGCAATGTTTAAGATTTCCAAATTCCAAGTTATTGTGTTATGGAGTTTATTAAACATTTATGCTTCGGATAGTTTTACATGCTCAATTTTGTAGAATGAAGATTCCATGTCATTTCAATTAGTATGCATACTTTTGTGAATGCACTAGATGAGCAAGGGCATGAGTAGTTTAACATGTGGATACATTGCATTTTAGACTTATTCTTGAGCTTATTATTATTCCCTTTTGGACTAAGTCCTAATTGTGCTTAAAATGCTTGTAAATTCGGTAGAAAAGTAAGATTTACATTCTATGAAGTTCTAGAAATATTATTGCATGTGCCAAGATGTTGTTAGTTTCGAATTAAGTCTTATTGCTTTAAATATGCTTAGAAAAGTTGCATGCATATTTCATAGTGCTTTAGAAATGTTATAGAACCTTGTGTGATGAGTTTAAATGGTTAGAATTGCTAGTAATGTGCCATTGTATCATGCATGACTATTAAAGTTAGAATATCATTTTTAGATAGATTGAATACAAAAAAAAAATAAAGAAAGTTCCGCATTTTTAGTCGTGCATTAGAGTCAAGAAGTAGACAAGTAGCGGTCCGTCTAAGGTAGAGAAGGCGGGGTCGCTACAGTTGGTATCAGAGCAGTTCCCATTCTCCAGCATCACACACACATCAGCATCAACCTTGCCGTCTTCAAGTAAGAAAGCTTTAAGTTTCAGTTTTTCTATTGCTCCTTTACTTAATTGCAGTATAGAGAAATGCTTAAGTACTTACTCATATGTGCATAGAACAAGGAAGCATGTTTAATACCTTAGTATCACGGAATCATGTTTAATCCCTAGAATGGATATTAGGTTACTAAGTAAGAAACAAGTTTATACCTAGAATTAGTAGTGATTCTTGTTCCCTTATGCATTATTAGATGGCAAGAAGAGGCCGAGCTCCTAATGCAAGGAACAGAACTCCAGTTCAAGATAACAATGAGCCTGGCACAGAACAGCCAAACCTGATGGCAGTCATTGCTCAAATGCAAGCTCAGATTACAGAACAACAGAAGACCATCGCCACACTGATGGCAAATCAGCACCCAGTGCCCCCTACACCACCCACAGCAGGAGTGGGAACTCCAGTGGTGGCTGAAGTTCCACCAGTCACACAGGAGACCCCTGCCGTGAACCGAAGACAAGAAGCATACCTCGTCCAGTGGCAGAGGCTGAAACCTGAAAGCTTCTCAGGCACGACTGAGCCCTGGGATGCCCAGGCTTGGTTCAAGACTTTAGAGAGCACAATGGAGCTTCTTGACTGGCCAGAAGTCGAGAAGGTCAAATGTGCCTCCTTCTGCCTAACTGGAGATGCTCGTATGTGGTGGGAGCGGGTCAAGAGTAAGAGGATAGTCAACCAGATGAGCTGGACAGATTTCGAGCAAGAGTTCTATGAGGAGTTCTTCCACATGCGGGTTACCAACAAGCACTACGAGGACTTCATGGAGTTCAGACAAGGTAACCTACCAGTGGGAGAAGCAGTCGCGAAGTTCAACAGACTAGCTCGCCTCTGCCCAGAGCTAGTCAGCACAGAGAAGGAGCGAGTCAGACTGATGCTCCGCATGCTGAACCCTGAAATAGCACTCAACGTGAACAGCGGGACGCACCGACCCCAGACCAGCGAGGAGTTGGTCAGTAGTGCTCTAATCTCAGAGCACTATCTGAATAGCATCAAGGCACAGCAAACACAGCAGAAGCCAGTCCTGATTGAGAACAAGACAACAGGAGGCCAGAAGCCTCAGCCAAATAACCAGAACTGGAAGAACAAGAACCACAAAAGGAAGCAGTGGCCTGGCAGCCAAAAAGGAAACCCAGAGAACAAGCAAGCTAGGTATCCACCTTGTCCTAAGTGTGGGAGGACCCATCCAGGAGCATGCCTTTTGGGTGTAACTGGATGCTACTCATGTGGACAAGAGGGACACAGATCCAGAGACTGCCCAAACAAGTTTAAGGTACTTCCTCAGCAGTCCGTACAGTATGGAGGCAAGCCTCAGTTACATTACATGCCTACTATACTGGAGGGACCTCAGATCAGTCAGGGAGGGTTGGAAGCAGCACCAGTTCCAACCAATGCCAGAGTCTTTTCCCTCACGAAGGAAGAAGCTGCCAGCGCCTCCACGGTCGTAACAGGTCAAATAGTTATTTTTCAGCATTTAGCTACTACACTGTTTGACACTGGGGCGACCCATTCTTTCGTATCAGTACCTTTTGCTAGTAAGTTACAGGTGCCTGCAGAGAGTTGGGAGTCCAGATTCCTGACAACTCTCCCTTCAGGGGAGATCATGGAATCCACCCAGCGGCTCCGGGCTGTGCCAATCAAGATTTCAGACCGAGAGCTATATGTCGATCTGATAGTCCTTGCGATGCAAGACTTCGACATCATACTGGGCATGGATTTCCTCAGTAAGTACAGCGCTTCAGTGGACTGCCGTAGAAGGAAGGTGGTTTTCAGCCCAGAAGGAGAACCACCATTCGAGTTTCAAGGAGCCCCAAAGAGGAAGACTCAGAAATTCCTCTCAGCCTTGGCAGCCCACCAGATGCTAGAGCAAGGGTGTGCTGGTTTTCTTGCACACGTAGTGGACTCAGAAGCAAAGAAAGAACTCAAGCAGGAGGATGTACGGGTAGTCTGCGAATATCCAGAAGTGTTCCCAGAAGAACTACCTGGACTACCGCCCAACAGGGAGGTGGAATTTGAGATTGAGCTGGTGCCAGGTACCGGTCCGGTCTCAAAAGCCCCATATCGTATGTCTCCTGCAGAGCTGAAAGAATTACAAGAGCAACTCCAGGAGCTACTAGACAAGGGCTTCATCCGCCCGAGTCATTCACCCTGGGGAGCTCCTGTACTTTTCGTCAAGAAGAAGGATGGGTCTATGCGTCTGTGCATAGACTACAGAGCTCTGAACAAGGTAACCATCAAGAACAAGTACCCCCTTCCTAGAATAGATGATTTATTTGATCAACTCAAAGGGGCTACAGTGTTCTCGAAGATAGACCTGCGTTCTGGGTATCATCAGCTAAAGGTTAAAGAAAGTGACATCCCCAGGACGGCCTTCAGGACAAGATACGGCCACTACGAATTTGTAGTGATGCCTTTTGGAGTAACCAATGCTCCAGCAGTCTTCATGGAGCTGATGAACCACATCTTCAGGGAGTATCTCGATAAATTCGTCATTGTATTTATTGATGATATTCTCATATACTCACAGACTCCAGAGGACCATGCTACACACTTGAGGATAGTGCTGCAGATCCTTCAGCAGGAGAAGCTCTATGCAAAATTCTCAAAGTGTGAGTTTTGGCTAGATCAGGTGACCTTCCTAGGTCACATTGTATCCAAAGAAGGCATTCAAGTTGATCCAGCCAAGATAGAAGCAGTCAGCAACTGGTGTAGACCCAAGAATGCCAGTGAAATCAGGAGTTTCTTAGGCCTGGCAGGATATTACAGAAAATTTGTGGAGGACTTTTCCAGAATAGCCTCTCCACTCACAGCCTTGACCAGAAAGAACAAGAAGTTTGAATGGTCAGATAAATGCGAGCACAGTTTTCTAGAGCTGAAGAAGAGACTGACCAGTGCTCCCATCCTGACGGTTCCAGAGAGTGACAAGGCCTTTGACATCTACAGTGATGCATCCAAGATGGGCCTTGGAGCTGTCCTCATGCAAGACGGTAAAGTAATAGCATATGCCTCCAGACAGCTCAAGGACTATGAGAAGAATTACCCTACTCATGACCTTGAGCTAGCAGCTGTGGTTTTTGCACTGAAGCTCTGGAGACACTACCTGTATGGAGTGCAGTGCAGAATCTTCACAGACCATCAGAGTTTGAAGTACTTCTTCACTCAGAAGGATCTGAATATGAGGCAGCGCAGGTGGCTAGAGTTGGTCAAAGATTATGACTGTGAAATCCTCTACCACCCAGGTAAAGCTAATAAAGTGGCAGATGCACTGAGCAGAAATCCTGTGCAGCACTGATGTCCCTATCATCACTGTCTCTACCACTTCAGAAAGAAATAAAAGATTTTGGAGTCGAGGTATATTGGGCAACTTTCTGCATTGACTCTAGAGTCAACCCTGCTTTGGATATACAAGAAAGCAAAGTCAAGACCCAGAGATCCAGAAGATCAAGCAGGAGATCCAAGAGGCAGAAAATTTAGAGTTTCGAGTATCAGACAGTGGCATCCTCTATCTTGGAGACCGCCTTTGCGTCCCCAATGACGAGGAACTGAGAAAGAGCATCTTGGAAGAAGCCCACAGTACTCCTTATTCGATGCATCCAGGTTCCACCAAGATGTATCAAGATCTAAGGAAAAGATTCTGGTGGTCTGGACTCAAGCGAGACGTGGCCAGATATATCAGTACCTGCTTGACCTGCCAGAGAGTCAAGGCAGAGCACCAGAGACCAGGAGGAGTTCTACAGCCACTTCCCATTCCAGAGTGGAAGTGGGAAGAAATATCCATGGACTTTATCACAGGTCTTCCAAGAACCACCCATGGACACGATGCAATTTGGGTGATAGTGGACAGATTGACCAAGTCTGCCCACTTTCTAGCCATCAAGGTGTCGCACTCAGTAGAGCATTTGGCGCAGTTATATGTGAAGGAAGTGATCAGGCTTCATGGAGTTCCGAAGTCTATCATTTCTGACAGAGACGGGCGCTTTGTCTCTCACTTCTGGGAGTGTGTTCAGCACGCACTAGGCACCAGACTTAAATTCAGCACAGCCTTCCATCCCCAGACTGATGGACAGACAGAAAGAGTAAATCAAATTTTAGAAGATATGCTCCGGGCCTGTGCACTAGATTTTAAAGGCAGTTGGTGCAAGTACCTGTGTTTAGCTGAATTTGCCTACAACAATAGCTATCAGGCCACTATCAAAATGGCACCTTATGAAGCATTATATGGCAGGAAATGCAGATCACCCATATGTTGGCAAGAAGCTGGTGAGAAGAAAGAGATGGAGTCAGGACTAGGCAACCAGACTGAGCTTATAGATGAGACCACTCAGGCTATCCAGATGATCTGCCAGAGGATTGAGACTGCCCAGAGTAGACAGAAAAGTTATGCTGACACACGCCGTAGGCCACTTGAATTCCAAGTTGGAGATTCAGTATTTCTCAAGGTCGCCCCCATGAAGGGAGTGATGAGATTTGGCAAAAAGGGCAAGCTGAGTCCTCGCTACATAGGACCCTACAAGATTATAAAGAGAGTTGGGAAGGTAGCCTATGAGCTGGACTTGCCAGAGGATATGTCAGCTATCCACAGTACATTTCATGTCTCCATGCTAAAGAAGTGTATTCACGATCCCAATCAAGTGATTCAGCCTCAGTCAGTGCAGATCCAAGAAGATCTTAGCTATGAGAGCAGACCGACACAGATAGTGGACAAAGCAGTTAAAAGATTAAGAAACAAAGAAGTGCCACTAGTGAAGGTCATCTGGCAGAGTCAAAAGCATGAGGAGGCTACTTGGGAACGTGAGGACAGCATGAGAGAAAGATATCCAGAATTATTCTAAGTTCGAGGATGAACTTTTCATAAGGTATGGGGGATTTTAACGCCTCAAAATTCCCATTTTAAGTCCTTAAAGTCCTTAGAACTATTTAAAAATGTTTTAGAAATATTCTAGATATTTTTAGGAATTTTTAGAATATTTTTATGGAATTTTCCGAGTCCGTTTAGTATTTTTAAAAAAGGAAAAACTTTAAAGGGCAGCAGGGGGGTTCGAACTCGCGACCACAGGAGGAGCAAGCCCTTAAGGGCGCGCAAGTGACCGGCTGGGCTAGGGTATCAAGCACAACAAAAGGTGGAGAGAAATAATTTTATAGAGTAGTTACGTTTTTTCATGAAGAGGTATTTAAACCCCGCTTAAGTCGCGTGAAACCCTTGGAGGAGAATTTTCGGCTGCGTGCGAGAAGGGGGCGAGGGAGGGGCGGCGAAAACAAAAGGGAACCTAGGTTTTCTTTCCTCCTCTCCTCTCCTAAGGGGCGCCGGCCAAGGAAAAGCAAGGAGTGCGGAGCGTTTCGTTCGTCTCGACGAGAAGAACACGTAGGCACGGACGGTTCGTAGAGATCTCAAGTTTCACCCGAGCCCTAGTCGTCTAATTTCGGTTGTAAGTCCAAGAAATCAAGGTAAGTACTGCTCACCTGCAGTAAGAGGCGGTTTTCGGCAAGAATTTTCCCTTAAAAGTTTTAAAAGAGATATTTACTTTTAGTTAAGATGTTGCATGTGATCTTAGTTCATTATATGCTTATATGTATTTGATAGAGTACCCTATGTGAGTTTAGGGTCTAAGATAGCTATAAGAAAAGAAAAGAAAGATAAAGAAAAAGAAAAGTGAAGGCCAAGGCCTTACGAAATCCCCAAAAGTCAAGACTTAGGGATTTGGGCACACAAGGTGTTCGTTAAAATGCCAAGGCATTTAAAGATAAAAAGAAAAGAAAGAAAAGCTATTTTATTTTCTAAGGCCAGTACCCGGCGTCCAAGGGCGTCGTTAAAGAAATCCAGGTGTCCAATTCCAAGGTCTTGGCCCTGGTAGACCAAGGTCTGCTCTATTAGGATTGGCGGCTCGCTACCCCAACCTTTTAGGGAACGCGCATAAGATGGTACTTACGTCTTAAGTGGATCCAAGTGAGTATTATTTTCAAGTATATGCTTTAGCAAAGTTTTTCTAAAGTTTAAGGAAATTTTCTAAAAGTTAAAGAAAGATTTAAAGTTAAAGAATTGCTAAAGTTTCAAGTTAAGCCAAGAAAAAGTGAGTTAAGACTTATTAATGCTTGAGTATGCATGTTTTGAGTTATACATGTTTTAGTGTCTCTTTTAAGCATAAAAGCATCTCATGTGATTTCACATTGTTTAAAAAGCATGCCTGCACATTTCGAGATTTTGTGAGCTAGATAATACTTGCTAAGCTTTATGCTTATTAGTTACATTTCCTCTTACTGCAGGTAAAGGTAAAGATAAGCAATTCTGAAGGAAGGCGACGAGGCGGTGCTGAGTGACGTGTGTGTGGTGGCTGACCTTGGAGAGATCCTTGGGATGAGACAGTTTAGCTTATTTGAAATGCAATGTTTAAGATTTCCAAATTCCAAGTTATTGTGTTGTGGAGTTCATTAAACATTTATACTTCGGATAGTTTTACATGCTCAATTTTGTAGAATGAAGATTCCATGTTATTTCAATTAGTATGCATACTTTTGTGAATGCACTAGATAAGCAAGGGCATGAGTAGTTTAACATGTGGATACATTGCATTTTAGACTTATTCTTGAGCTTATTATTATTCCCTTTTGGACTAAGTCCTAATTGTGCTTAAAATGCTTGTAAATTCGGTAGAAAAGTAAGATTTACATTCTATGAAGTTCTAGAAATATTATTGCATGTGCCAAGATGTTGTTAGTTTCGAATTAAGTCTTATTGCTTTAAATATGCTTAGAAAAGTTGCATGCATATTTCATAGTGCTTTAGAAATGTTATAGAACCTTGTGTGATGAGTTTAAATGGTTAGAATTACTAGTAATGTGCCATTGTATCATGCATGACTATTAAAGTTAGAATATCATTTTTAGATAGATTGAATACAAAAAAAAAGATTATAAAGAAAGTTCCGCATTTTTAGTCCTGCATTAGAGTCAAGAAGTAGACAAGTAGCGGTCCGTCTAAGGTAGAGAAGGCGGGTCGCTACACAACCCAAGTTGGTTCGGCTAGCTCGGGACTATTACAAAGAACTAAAGCACCAAACAAGCAAGAAGAAAGCAAGCCGAAGAAAGGAAGATCCAGCAGAACCTTCAATAAGCTCGAAGAGCAAGACCAACGTTACCTGCTACGAATGCAACAAAAAGGGACATTTCAAGTCAGAATGCCCCAACCTGAAGGAAACGAAGAAGACGCGAAGAAAGAAGGCTCTCCAAGCCACCTGGGACAAATCCTCGTCCGAAGAAGAAGAAGAAGCTCCACACGTGAATCTCCTCGCCCTAACCACCTCGGAAGACGTCGACTCCATATCAGATTCGGAACTAGACGACGGAAGACTTACAATCTCAGAGAACAGGCAAATCACGATAAGAGGTTACTCTGAATATGAAATGTCAAAGTTAATTTCTTATTTGTCTCGTAACATAGCGAAATCCAAAATCCGGGCCGAGTCCCTCCGACAGGAAGTAAAACGCCTAAAAGAGGAAGCTGACTCGAGGTCCTTGACCGAGCAAATTCAAGAAGGAAACTCAACTCAAGTTAAAAAGCTTGAGGAAGAGAATTCCTCCTTGAAAACTCAAGTTAAGGAGCTCAGAGTAGCCTTAGAACGGTTCACTTCGGGTTCCAAGGGTCTTGACATGATCCTTGGAAAGCAAAAGTACGTTCATAACCGATCCGGACTCGGATATCAAACTAAGTCGAGACAACATGCATATTATTCTATATTGAACCAATCTAGAACTCAAGTCCAAGCATGGGTCCCCAAGCTATGTTTAAGTAAACAAGCTGGACCAAACCAGTATTGGATCCCCAAGGACAAGATTCACATCTTGCCTAACCCTTATAGAGGCTATAGTCCAGGGGGAGACAATATAAAGACCATATTTATAATTAGATAATTTTTTATTTGCTTGCTTGTTTATTTCCTTTTTGCAATTTTAATTATCATGCTTAGACATAGGATTGGTTAGACTAAGGACAAAAGATTTAATTGAAATTTCAATAACATAGTATTGGGTGGAGGTGAGATGATAGTACGTTAGGGAAGCCTTTCTGGTGGAACTAGCCGAAGCTACCGATCCAAGACCCAGACTAGTTAGACCAAAATCTTTCAAGAAGTAACTTGAAGATAAATTTTCAGTAAAAGGCTTTGTCAAGGAAAGGGTTGTTGCTCCAATAAGGCTACGGCCAAAGAAGGTCTTGTGCCTCGCCAAGACCTAGAAGCCAATTATTGAAAATCAAATTCACTTTACTTCTTGTTAAATTTGAATCTAACACAAATTTCGATTAATCTTAGATTCAACCCATTGTTCAAAATCAATAAACTTAAACTTTATAAAATTTTCAAAATTAATTCAATATCTTCAAAATTAACCATCCTTTTCAAAATTAAAATCTTTATTTTTGAAAACCTGTCTCACAAAACCCATAAGGTTAACGTGATTGATAACATTAGACTGGGTGAGACAGACTAGGTTGTGAAAATCAATTTTAAGCTATCCCTAAATCTATTTGGATCCAAATCAATAAGTACTTTATGTGTAGGAACATAAAGATTTGGACCAATGGATGTTGGATAGTGGATGCTCCAGACACATGATTGGAGACAAATTGAAATTCACCAAAATCAAGTTCAAGAACCTAGGCTCAGTAGCATTTGACAACAATGCTACACTCAAAGTCATTGGGTCAGGTAACATACTCAAGTATGATTTTGTGATTAAGAAAGTACTCTTCGTTGAAAATTTTAAATTCAATTTGTTAATATAAGTCAACTATGTGATACTAGCTATGTAGTTACATTTACCAACTCTAACTGCTTGATTAGAAACCTCCAAGACTCAGAAGTTATGCTTAAGGGTACTAGGAAAAATAACATTTATACCACTAATTTACCTTTAGTACCAAAATGCTTCTTGACTCAATTAGAAGAATCCAACCTCTGGCATAGGAGATTAGGTCACACTCATGATAAACTAATTTCTAAAATTACCTAACTTGGTTTAATTAAAGGTGTACCAAAAATTAAGAATTTTGAAAACTCGATCTGTAACTCATGTAACCAAGGCAAACAAACTAAGTCTAACCACAAACCAATTCAATCAGACTTAACTCAAATCACACTTGAGCTCCTGCACCTTGACTTACTTGTTTCACATGGAGCCAAGTCACTAAGCGGGAATCAGTACTACTTAGTAATTATCGATGATTACTCTAGGTTTACCTGGGTTAGGTTCCTAAAAACTAGGGGTGAAACCTTGAGCTTATTTATTGACTTATGTAAAATGAATGAAAACCAAAATGATACTAAAAGACTTAGAAGTGATCACGGGGGAGAATTTGAAAATCAAAGGTTTGAGGACTTTTGCAAAATAAATGGGTATATGCATGAGTTTTCCTGTCCTAGAACCCCCAACAAAATGGGATAGTAGAGAGAAAGAATAGAACCCTTCAGGAAGCCGCTAGAACCATGTTAAATGAATTTAACTTAGCTAATCAATTTTGGACAGAAGCGGTAAGTACAGTATGCTACATCCAAAACAGGGTTCTAATTAACAAAAGATATAGTAAAACCCCTTATGAACTATATTATCATGGACTGCCTAACCTACATTACCTAAGAGTCTTTGGATCCAAAGTCTATATCTTAAACACTAAGGACTACCTAGGTAAGTTTCAATCCAAATCAACCCCAGGGATCTTCTTAGGATATTCAACAACTAGCAGGGCCTATAGGGTTTACAATAAACAAACTCATAAAATTGAAGAAACTACTAACTTAATTTTTGATGAGGAAATTGAACCAAAAACTAATAATCAAAAATTGAACCAATCAAATATTGATCAGGAAGACAGAGAACCAACAATTGAACCATCAATTAAACCACTGATTGAACCTCTAAAAGAACTAACTCTTGAACCAACTACTGAGGTCTCAACTAACCTATAACTGAACCGACCCAAGTAGTTGAACCAAACACTGAACTGAACCGTCCAGCCTGACCTGAGGCTGAACTTAGTACTAGAAGAACCAAGAAACCCAGACTCAGTCACCCTTCTGATCAAACTATGGGTGATCCAACCTTAGGAGTCAGAACTAGGTCTTCTTATAGAAATCTTAGTCAAATCTCGTTAATTTCAAAAATTTAACCTAAGACTATAGAAGAAGCCCTACCTGACCCTGCTTGGATTATAGCTATGCAAGAGGAGTTAGCCCAATTTGAAAGAAACCAAGTCTGGGAACTAGTACCTAACCCTGAAGGTATGCTTATTGATCTTAAGCTATACCGAAGTATGATTGGTAGTCTACTTTACTTAATAGCAAGCAGACCTGATATCCTATTTTCTGTAGGAATGTGTGCTAAGTACCAAACTTGTGCTAAGGAATCCCACTTAGCAGCCCTAAAAAGAGTACTTAGGTACATTAAGGTTACCCTAAATGTAGGGATTTGGTATCCTAGGACTTCCACATTTGAATTGTCAGGATATTCTAACTCTGACTATGCTGGGTGCAAATTAGATAGAAAAAGTACAAGTGGAAGTTGCCAACTATTAGGACATAGCCTAGTCAGCTGGTGTAGTAGAAAGCAACACTGCGTAGCACTGTCCACAGCAGAAGCAGAATATGTTGCCCTAGGAGAATGTGTAGCACAACTTTTGTGAATGATGCACACTCTTAAGGACTTCCAGCTTGACTACACCCAAACCCAAGTCTATATTGATAACATTAGTTCAATCAACTTGACTAAAAACCCAATTCAACATTCCCGAACAAAACATATAAAAGTTAAACATCATTTTGTAAGAGATCTTATAGCAAGGGGTGAAATAGTACTTAAACATGTGGACTCAAAATTCAACTTAGTTGATATCTTTACCAAATCTTTACCTGAGTCTGAGTTTAGCTCACTAAGAAGGCAGTTAGGGTTGTGCTTAATAGAATACGAGTGATCTATATTGCTTTCTCAAAAAAAAAAATTCTTACTTTTCTTAATTTTTTTGAAAATTAGCAAATTTATCATTTCATTTATCAAGTTTTTGAAATTTAAAATCATTTTCCGACTTAGTTTTCTTTCAAAAACTACCCCCTTCAAAACTAGGGCTTTTCACAAATGGACTTAGCTTAGGCCCTAACCCTAGAACTGCATGTACCTTTAGATCTAGAAGTCAGCATCTCACAAGCACCTTAGGGTACTTTTTGATTGATCACCTAGAATGGGTTGAGATGCTTAGGTCTTTGCCTTGATTCAAGATGCTTAAGTCTGTGCATCTGCAATAATTGGGGCACTAAATACCAATAAACAGTAATCAAGTTAAGTATCAAGCTTAGAAAATCTAACTTGAACAAAACACTTAACTTGACTAACCCTAGCGAAAGCTACTATTTATAACAGTTAGTAAGTAGCTAACAGGGATAGACAAGACCCGAACAAGATCGGTTTAATTTGGTTTGGTCCAGTTTTTTTTTAATCATTAGAGTTGGTTCAATACAGAATTTCAAATTCTTACTAGCTCTAATTTACTTGCTGTAATTAGTATCAACTTTTTTTGATATATGGCAAAGGGGGAGAGAAACAAAAGAAAGAGGGAAAATTTTTCAAATTTTTCATCTCTTTTTCAAAAAGTAAAGTAGAAAGTTCTAAGTGCTCAGTTTTTAAATACTTCTAAGTTCTTTAAGTACTAAAAAAATATTTTTAAATAGTTTCTAAAAGTTTTTTTAAAAGTACTTAAAAAGGATTTTAAATTTTTCTAAGTATTTTTCAAGTGCTTCAAACTTTTTCTAAGTGCTCTCAAATTACTTCGAAAAGGCTTCAAAATTTCTAAGTGTATTTTTGAAAAACATTTCAAAGGAAAATTTTTTTTCTTAGTAAACAAATTTACCTGAGCTGAATTATTTTTCAAAAACCTTGTTGGCAAATGTGCTAAGTAGATTTTTCTTAGTAAACAAATTATTTTTGTGAAAATGGTTTTAAGCAAATTTTTCTATGTTGGGAAATTTTTTCAAGATCTCAAAATTGAAACTTTGTAAGGAAAATCAGTTTTCAAAACTTGTTTTGCCTAAGTAAATTTTCAAAATATTGTAACAAAAATTAGGCTTACAAAATCTTTTCAAAAATTGCCTAAGTATTCTTGAGTACAATTTCCGAAAAATTCTTAGTCAAAAAAAAAACTTAAAGCTTTTGCTAAATCTTGAAAAAACACTTAGCACTTAGAAAGTTTACAAAACCCGCGTGACATTGAAAATTTCAGGGGGAGAGTGTGAAATACAGGGGGAGATAAAATTCTTTTCATTATTGTTTGATTATTATTGTTGTTAGAATATATTGTTTTAACTTAACATTTTGAACCTGTTGCCATAAATCAAAAAGGGGGAGATTATTGGTGCCGGAAGCACCAAAGTCGAACCTATGTTTTGGTAATGGCAAAGGGTTCAGAAGTTAAAATTTTGTTGTGATCTAACAAGCTGATTAAGTGTGCAGGAAAGTCCTAGGTACACTAGGCACTATGTCTTGGTTCTTTGAATTGGGCACTAAGTCCTAGCCGCGGGCTGGGCAACTAAGTCCTGACATAAAGTTGGGCAATTAGACCTGGTGAGTGAAGCTGGGCACTAAGACCTGGTGAGTGAAGATGGCCACTAAGACCTGGTCAAGGACTGGGCACCGAAGACTTGGTGAGTGAAGCTGGGCACTAAGACCTGGTCGAGGACTGGGCACCGAAGACCTGGTGGGTGAAGCTAGACAAAAGTCCAACTAGAGGAGCCGGTTGGCAAAAAAGGTAAATTCTCCCGAGAGGAGTAGGTGAGGATGCGTTCCCCGAAGGAGGGAACATTAGGCGTCAGTTCGACCTATGGTTCCATTTGGGAGACCCAAAGTCAGAACCAAGACAACTTAGGTTATAAATAATGTCTAACATATCATATATATCAGCTTCTTGTGAAGGGACGGTGTTTCTGCAGCTCAGGCGCCTCATTGGAAGGAGGCGCCTCACTGGGCTAGGCACCTGTATGGATACAGACGCCCCAGTGCAAGGCCAAACCAAGACCATCGAAGCAAACTGCCACGAAAGCCTTTGGACCAAGTCAAGCTAGGCGCCTGTGTTAACACAGGCACCCCAGTCATCTCAGGCGCCTCAATGAAGGGGAAAAGCTTTGACCAAGCCTGCGGATTGGAGTTCGTGTTGGGACCGGGTGCATGTCGACAAGGATACGAGTTCGTAAAATTCAAAATTTTTACGTGCAGCGGAAGAGTTTGCATAAAATAATTTCCTAAATTATTTTAACTTCGTATCTAGCATGCAACCTTACATTGTGTTGACATAATCATAAAATAAAACTTTGCGGAAAAGTAAACAAATTTACCAAGTACCTCTCGTAACTCGAAGTAAGGGACGAGATCCAACCGTAGCGTCCCTTGGAAGCTCCGCCTCTATTCGCGTCCACGCCGAGTTCTCTTCGGGATGACTTCGCAAAGTCACGAGTTTTGTGCCGACGAGAACTACTAGATACTCGGAAGGCACAACTAGAAGAATAAAAGAAAATAACGGAAGACTAACCAACGAAGTAACGGAATCGAATTCCGGGAAGAGAGGAGTCGCTATCCACTTCTTCTTCTTCGTGTTCGGGTTCTCCTTCTTCTTCAATGCTCACGGCAACTTCACCTTCTTGGATTTGGTTGGGCGCCGGCCCTAGAGGAGCTAGGGTGCGCCGGCCCTAAGGGAAGAAGAAGAGAAGGAGAGGAGAGATTAAGAGAGAGAGGGAGAGAGTAATTAATCTCTTGATTAATTGATTGGATTAAGGGCTAGCCTTTGGTTCCTTTATATAGTAGCAACTCCTTTGCTAAGTCTCCCTCTAAACTGAATTAACGGAATTAGTTATAAGAAATTTATCTTATAAATTTTCTTATTAATTATTCCGTTTAAACCGAGTCTTTATTATAAACCAATTTATAATAAAACTAATTCTTCTTCTCATTAAATTATGGAATAAATTTTTATAAGAAATTTATAAACTTTCTTATTATGGAAAAATCAATTCATAATTGTTTTGCGGAAAACTTTGTCATAATCTCAATTTTGGAAAAAAATTTTCAATTATGGAAACACTCCAATTATAATAATTTTTTGATTTAGGAATTTCAAAGTTTGGAAATCCTCATGAAATTTCGCAAACGTTTGAAATTTCCTAGTTTCTAAACTTTTATAATAATTGTGAAAACTTCCCATCTTTGGAAACTTTCCAATCTTGGAAATTTTCTATTTTGGAAATTTTCCAACTTTGGAAATATGTAAGTTTTCTTTGTACCCGAAACTTACAATTGTTCTGAAAACCTATTTTTGAAATCTCGCAATTTTGGGCACTTTCTTTCGAGAAAGTCTAGACAAATTTATGGATAATTAGTTGACAATTTCAAATTCGAATTGGCTTTAAATTATTAACAAAATTCTTTTCTTTGGGTATCTGTGCCTCGGGGAGCCACCCAAATTAAAGTTAGTTGTTATAATTTAATTTCCCAATTTTGAATGAAATTGTCATGTTTGATTTGGTTGCGTTTCCGAAACGGACCAAATTGGATTTACGACAAATTACTTTTCTTTGGGTATCTGAGCCTCGGGGAGCCACCCTTAGAAAACAATTTGTTGTAATTAATTAAATCCATGAATAAAATATGGTTTAAGAGGTGATGCTCTTACATATTGTTGTCTCCAAAATTAATTAGGAAATGATTTCCTATAGAGTTTCTTAAATGAGATTTTCATGAAAATAATATGTGGTTAGATTAAGGGAATCTCTCTCTTAATTTAATAAGATTTGATTTAGAGAAATCAAAGTCTTAAAACATATTATTTCCGAAATTGATTATGACAATTTAGGAAATTGTTTCCCAAAACAATTCCTTTAATAAAGTATGAAATTCGAATTAGGAAATCCGGTTCCTAATTCAATTAATGAGACTTGATAACTTAAGTCGCATACATACCTTATTAAGGATATCGTTAGTCATGACATAATTATATGTCATGAATGTGCATTAAAAGAAAAGGTGAGACCAAAACCCCTTACAAAATATTAAGGCCAACACCTTCCATTAATATGGTTAGAACCGGAGTTTTGTTTCTCGTTTGGGTTGATGGACACATCCATGCCCGACTTGAACCTTAACATGTTCAAACCATGGAATTAGTTTATGATTAATATAGTTGGAGTCAGAGGTCAATCCTTAGTTATGGTTGTTGGACACATCCAAGCCTGACTAAACGATTGAATGAGCTCCAACCATATTAAAACTATTTCTTGATTAATGGGTCAGCCTTAAGCTTGGAGCATCGATTTGTTGTGCCACAGCCAAGGTCGATGTGAAGAGAGGTGCAATTGGGTGCTATGTATATGATGCATACTTGTTAATGAGTTAACAACCCAATGATTTATGCAAACATTCAATTAGTTGATAGCATAATGTGGTAGTTACATATATGTGATGTGTAATCGGTATAATTACCTACCTTCATAGCTAAGAATGACTTGATGGCCACAGTCATGGTTGTTCTTATCCGTGGTTGGATATCAACCTATTTGGAGATGTTCCTACGATCTCCCGAATTGATAAAAAAGGTTATTCAATTTGAAAAATAAATAGGATTTTTAATAATGTATGTTGATACATTTTTTAATAATTCTTCTCACATAAACTCAATTTGTATTTCTAGGTTAATCACTCGATCATGTCTTCTCTGAATTTGCGTTCCATTTTGGACACCAATAAACTAACTGGGCCAAACTACATGGACTGGCTTCGAAACCTGAGGATAGTCCTCAAGGCGGAGAAGCTTGCTTATGTCCTTGAAAATCAACTTCCCGACCGTCCTCCAGAAAATGCAACTCCAGACCAATTGTTGGCCTATCAGAAACATGTGACCGATTCTGAATTTGCAAGTTGCATCATGCTGGCCTCTATTCGTAAAATTTAAAATTTTTACGTGCAGCGGAAGAGTTTGCATAAAATAATTTCCTAAATTATTTTAACTTCGTATCTAGCATGCAATCTTATGGTGTGTTGACATAATCATAAAATAAAACTTTGCGGAAAAGTAAACTAATTTACTAAGTACCTCTCGTAACTCAAAGTAAGGGACGAGATCCAACCGTAGCGTCCCTTGGAAGCTCCGCCTCTGTTCGCGTCCACGCCGAGTTCTCTTCGGGATGACTTCACAAAGTCACGAGTTTTGTGCCGACGAGAACTACTAGATTCTCGGAAGGCACAACTAGAAGAATAAGAGAAATAATGGAAAAACTAACCAACGAAGTAACTGAATCGAATTCCGGGAAGAGAGGAATCGCTATCCGCTTCTTCTTCTTCGTGTTCGGGTTCTCCTTCTTCTTTAATGCTCACGGCACCACCTCCTTGGTTGTGGTTGGGCGCCGGCCCTAGAGGAGCTAGGGTGCGCCGGCCCTAAGGGAGGAAGAAGAGAAGGAGGAGAGGAGAGATTAAGAGAGAGAGAGAGAGAATTCTTAATCTCTTAATTTGAATAAAGGGCTAGCATTTGGTTCCTTTATATAGTAGCAACTCCTTTACTAAGTCTCCCTCTAAACCGAATTAACGGAATTAACGGAATTGGTTATAAGAAATTTATCTTATAAATTTTCTTATTAATTATTCCGTTTAAACCAAGTCTTTATTATAAACTAATTTATAATAAAACTAATTCTTCTTCTCTTTATAAATTATGGATAAATAAATTTGTATAAAGAAATTTATATAAATAAAATTTGTAGAAATTTATTCTTTTATGGAAGATTAAAATAATCCATGAATTGGTTTATTTTAATTTTATAAAATCAATTATGAATTGATTTTTCCAACCATATTAATGGAAGGTGTTGGCCTTAATATTTTGTAAGGGGTTTTGGTCTCATCTTTTCCTTTTAATGCACATTCATGACATATGTCATGACTAACGATTTCCTTAATAAAGTATGTATGTGACTTAATTTATCAAATCTCATGAATTGAATTAGGAACCGGATTTCCTTAATTCTAATTTCACACTTTATTAAAGGAATTGTTTTGGGAAACAATTTCCTAAATTGTCATAATTAATTTCGGAAATAATATAGTTGGAGTCAGAGGTCAATCCTTAGTTTTGGTTGTTGGACACATCCAAGCCTGACTAAACGGTTGAATGAGCTCCAACCATATTAAAACTATTTCTTGATTAATGGGTCAGCCTTAAGCTTGGAGCATCGATTTGTTGTGCCACAGCCAAGGTCGATGTAAAGAGAGGTGCAGTTGGGTGCTATGTATATGATGCATACTTGTTAATGAGTTAACAACCCAATGATTTATGCAAACATTCAATTAGTTGATAGCATAACGTGATAGTTACATATATGTGATATGTAATCGGTATAATTACCTACCTTCATAGCTAAAGAAAACATGATGGCCACAGCCATGGTGATTCTTATCTATGGTTGGATATCAACCTATTTGGAGATGTTCCTACGATCTCCCGAATTGATAATAAGGGTTATTCAATTTGAAAAATAAATAGGATTTTATTTATGTATGTTGATACATTCTTTAATAAATCTTCTCACATAATCTCAATTTGTATTTCTAGGATAATCACTCGATCATGTCTTCTCTGAACTTGCGTTCCATTTTAGACACAAATAAACTGACTGGGCCGAACTACATGGACTGGCTTCGAAACCTGAGGATAGTCCTCAAGGCAGAGAAGCTTGCTTATGTCCTTGAAGAACAACTTCCCACCCATCCTCCAGAGAATGCAACTCCAGACCAATTGTTGGCCTATCAGAAACATGTGACCGATTCTGAACTTGCGAGTTGCATCATGCTAGCCTCTATGGTACCTGAGTTGCAAAAGCAGCATGAGCATATGGATGCTAATACCATCATCTTCCATCTTCATGAGTTGTTTGAAGAGCAGGCGAGATCCGAAAGGTTCGAAGTCTCCAGACTCCTCTTCACCACTAAGATGCAGGAAGGCACTTCTGCCTCGCAGTTTATGTTAAAGATGTTGGGGTACATTGAGCGACTGAGCGCACTCGGTTTTGCAATGGATCATGAACTAAGTATTGATTTAATTCTGAGTTGTTTGTCCAAGAGTTGTTCACAATTTGTGATGAACTATCGGATGAACAAACTGGAGACTACCATTCCTGAATTGATCAACATGCTGAAGACTGTGGAGCCTTCTGTAAAGCCAGATCAAAAAGCAGTGCTGTTAGTTGGTTCCTCGAAGAAAGGTTCTAAGAGGAAGGCCAAAGAACAGAACAAAGGGAAGAAGAAAAAGGCCAAGAAAACTGAAAAGAAACCAAAAGGAACTTGCCATCACTGTGGCAAGGAAGGTCACTGGCGAAGAAACTGCAAGATTTATCTTGAGTCCGTGAAGAAGAAGGCATCCGATGCCCCATCCTCTTCAGGTATCTTCGTTATTGAATGTCACTCTATTTCCTCAGATACCTGGGTACTTGATACTGGGTGTAGCTCACATATATGTAATGACATACAGGGGCTAAGGAATAGAAGAAGGCTCGTCAAGGGAGAAGCGAATTTGCGGGTTGGAAATGGAGCAAGGATTGCTGCTATTGCCATCGGAACATATTTGCTAAAGCTCCCAACTGGACGTGTCTTAGAATTGGATAATTGTTATTTCGTTCCTTCGTTAATAAAGAACATTGTATCTATTTCATGTTTGAATGAAAAGGGTTATCATTTAACTTTCAGTAACAATTGTTGTTACATAACTTTAAATGGCGTTCTTTAGGGAATGGAACTTTGTGCAATGGCATCTACACGTTAGATTTATCCAGTGACGTTTTCAATATCGAAGTTAGCAACAAACGTGCTCGAATAGATAATCGAATAGACTCCTACACGTGGCACTGTCGTCTTGGCCATATAAGTAAGAAACGCATGACCGAATTACACCGATGTGGAATTTTGGAATCATTTGAACCCGGTTCATTTGATACATGCGAATCATGCTTAAAAGGCAAGATGACCAAATTACCCTTTCCCGGAAAAGGTAATCCAGTGGGAGAATTGCTTGGTCTAATACATACCGATGTATGTGGACCAATGTCAACTCTTTCACAAGGAGGCTATAGCTACTTCATCACCTTCATCGATGATCACTCACGATTCGGGTATGTGCTCTTGATGAAACACAAATCTGAAGCCTTTGAGAAATTCAAAGAGTTCAGAAATGAAGTAGAGAAATAGCTTGGCAAAAGTATTAAGATACTTCGATCCGATCGAGGTGGTGAATACTTAAGTCAAGAGTTTCAAGATTATCTAAGGGACAATGGGATATTGTCCCAATGGACTCCGCCGTATACACCACAGCATAATGGTGTATCTGAGAGGCGCAACCGAACCTTGATGGACATGGTTAGGTCTATGATGAATCATGCAACTATTCCAAAATCCTTTTGGGGCTATGCACTAAAGACAGCTGTTTATTTACTAAACAGAGTCCCGACTAAGGTAGTCTCTACTACTCCATATGAGATTTGGAATAGTAAGAAACCTCACTTAACTCACCTTAAGATATGGGGTTGTCCTGCTTATGTGAAGCGGGTTGTATCAGACAAATTGGATGCTAAGTCTGATAAATGTCTATTTATTGGATACCCTAAGGAAACGAAGGGCTACCAATTCTATCATCCCTTGGAACAAAAGGTGTTTGTTTCAAGGCATGCTGTATTTCTAGAGAAAGAGTTTCTTTTACAAGAAAACAGTGGGAGTGGGATTGAACTTGATGAAGTTCAAGAAACTCCAATAGACATCACAGAGACACCTAGTCTAGGCCCACAACCGATAATTCATAGTGATGAGCTATCAGTTGAACTTAAAACTACACCACCTCTTCGTAGGTCTGATAGGACACGCAACATTCCAGAGAGATACGGATTTCTCGTAAGTGAATCGAACGACGTGTTGCTCATTGGTGATGACGAACCTATCAGTTATGAAGATGTTCTGAAAAATTTAGAAAGGGACAAATGGCTTGAGGCCATGAAGACGGAAATGGATTCCATGTATGAAAATCAAGTATGGGACTTGGTTAACCCACCTGAAGGGATTAAACCCATAGGGTGCAAGTGGGTTTTCAAGAAGAAAACCGACATGGAAGGTAATGTTGTTACCTTTAAGGCTAGATTAGTGGCAAAAGGATATCGTCAAAAACAAGGAATTGACTATGACGAAACCTATTCGCCAGTAGCTATGCTTAAATCCATTCGGATGCTCCTAGCCATAGCAGCTCATTATGATTATGAGAGATGGCAAATGGATGTGAAAATAGCTTTCCTTAATGGAAACCTACTTGAGGATGTATACATGATACAACCTGAAGGTTTCACATCGGTTGATAAAACCAAGGTATGCAAGCTTCGACGATCCATATATGGACTAAAGCAAGCATCTAGGAGCTGGAACATCCGTTTTGATGAGACAATCAAAGAGTTTGATTTCTCACAAAATCCTGACGAACCTTGTGTGTACAAAAAGGTTAGTGGGAGTGCAGTCGTATTCCTAGTATTATATGTCGATGACATCTTACTTATAGGAAACGATATATCAGTTTTACAGGCAGTTAAGATTTGGTTGTCCAAAACATTCTCCATGAAAGACCTGGGAGAAGCAACCTATATCCTTGGGATTAGAATCTATAGAGATAGATCAAAACGGTTGCTTGGTCTTTCGCAGTCTACATATATAGACCGAGTGCTAAAAAGGTTTAGCATGTCGGAATCCAAGAAAGGTTACCTTCCCATCAGGCATGGGATCAACCTTTCGAAGTCTATGTGTCCGCGCACAGAAGACGAGAGGATTAGCATGAATAAGATTCCCTATACATCCGCAATAGGATCTATCATGTATGCTATGTTATGTACTAGGCCCGATGTATCGTATGCTCTGAGCGTCACGAGCAGATACCAATCTGATCTAGGAATGGATCATTGGGCGGCTGTTAAGACAATCCTTAAGTACTTCAGAAGAACTAAGGATGTATTTCTAATATATGGAGAAGGAGATTTGATAATACGTGGGTATTCAGATGCCAGTTTCTAGACAGATAAGGATGACTCCAAATCGCAGTCTGGATACGTATTTACTTTGAATGGAGGCGCAGTAAGTTGGAAGAGTTCCAAACAAGACACCGTAGCGGATTCTACCATGGAAGCGGAATATATCGCAGCTTCAGAAGCAGCAAAGGAAGCAGTCTGGATCAAGAAGTTTGTCTCCGAACTTGGCGTGGTTCCAACCATTGATCAAGTAGTGCCGGTATACTGCGACAACAATGGAGCTATTGCACAAGCAAAGGAACCAAGGTCTCATCAGCGATCCAAACACGTGCTTCGACGCTATCATCTGATCAGAGAGATTATAAGTAGGAATGACATACAAATTGAGAGAGTTCCCACTGAAAGGAATATAGCGGATCCTTTAACTAAGGCCTTGCCTCAAAACAAGTTTGAGGGTCATGTTAGAGCCTGTGGTATTGGATACCGTAGTGATTGGCATTAGGCCAAGTGGGAGTTTGTTAGTGATATGAGAGAAATGTCCTAAGGCAATCGCCTTATGATGTAAACATTTGTTCAAGACTTTGATTTCTCTAAATCAAAACTTATTAAATTAAGAGACAATTCCCTTAATTCAACCACATATTATTTTCATGAAAATCTCATTTAAGAAACTCTATAGGAAACCATTTTCCTAATTAATTTTGGAGACAACAATATGTAAGAGTATCACCTCTTAAAACATATTTTATTCATGGATTTAATTAATTACAACAAATCGTTTTCTAAGGGTGGCTCCCCGAGGCTCAGATACCCAAAGAAAAGTAAAGTGTTGTAAATCCAATTGGACGGCTCCCCGAGGCTCAATCCAAATCAAACATGACAATTTCAATTAAAAATTGGGAAATTAAATTACAACATCTAACTTTAAATTGGACGGCTCCCCGAGGCTCAATCCAAAATAAAGAATTTTGTTGTCAATTTAAAACCCAATTCAAATTCAATTGTCAATTAACTGTCCATGAATTCGTCTAGACTTTCTTAAAAGAAAGTGCCCAAAATTGCGAGATTTCGAAAATAGGTTTTCAGAATAATTGTAAATTTCTGGTATAAAGAAAACTTACATATTTCCAAAGTTGGAAAATTTCTAAAATAGAAAAATTTCCAAAATTAGAAAGTTTCCAAAGATGGGAAATTTTCATAATTATTATAAAAATTTAGAAACTAGAAAATTTCAAACGTTTACGAAATTTTATGAGGATTTCCAAACTTTGAAATTCCTAATTCTAAAATTTATTATAATTTGAAAGTTTCCATAATTGGAAAAATTTTCTGAAATTGAGATTATGACAAAGTTTTCCACAAAACAATTATATGATTAAGTCGAACACTAACCGGCTCTGATACCACTGTTGGGACCGGGTGCATGTCGACAAGGATACGAGTTCGTAAAATTTAAAATTTTTACGTGCAGCGGAAGAGTTTGCATAAAATAATTTCCTAAATTATTTTAACTTCGTATCTAGCATTCAATCTTATGGTGTGTTGACATAATCATAAAATAAAACTTTACGGAAAAGTAAACTAATTTACTAAGTACCTCTCGTAACTCGAAGTAAGGGACGAGATCCAACCGTAGCGTCCCTTGGAAGCTCCGCCACTATTCGCGTCCACGCCGAGTTCTCTTCGGGATGACTTCACAAAGTCACGAGTTTTGTGCCGACGAGAACTACTAGATTCTCGGAAGGCACAACTAGAAGAATAAGAGAAATAATGGAAAAACTAACCAATGAAGTAATGGAATCGAATTCCGGGAAGAGAGGAATCGCTATCCGCTTCTTCTTCTTCGTGTTCGGGTTCTCCTTCTTCTTTAATGCTCACGGCACCACCTCCTTGGTTGTGGTTGGGCGCCGGCCCTAGAGGAGCTAGGGTGCGCTGGCCCTAAGGGAGGAAGAAGAGAAGGAGGAGAGGAGAGATTAAGAGAGAGAGAGAGAGAATTCTTAATCTCTTAATTCGAATAAAGGGCTAGCCTTTGGTTCCTTTATATAGTAGCAACTCCTTTGCTAAGTCTCCCTCTAAACTGAATTAATGGAATTAACAGAATTGGTTATAAGAAATTTATCTTCTAGTCGATGAATTGATAAAAACGGACACTATCAATTCTATTGAGACTAGCATGGGTTATTCTCTAATCAGCTGATTCTCGCTGGCTGGTGACATTGGGATGTCCGGAGATAAACATGGATGCTAGTTAAGGGAACTAGTTCATTGGAGTGACTAGCTGTAAGACTTCATATGGGAATCTACATGTAGATATGTCAATGAAGTTCTTACTGCAGTTTAAGTGCGATGTTCCTTTGACTTGCGGTGTTCAAGTCATCTTGGTCATGGAGACTTATACTTTAACATCTTAAGCAAGCATCTCCAAGGAGGTGTGGACCCAGGATGATTGGGTATAAGCCGAAGTGCCCGAAGATGTTTAAACAGCCTACAAAGGATTCACCACTCCTTGCGAGGAGATGTATACCCAGGCCTATCGTCGGATTGTTACTCAAAACCTCTGGCCAGAGTATATCATGTTTAGAGTGCGAGTCTCTTAAATACATGAGAGTAATTAAAAATCCAAAGGATGAGAAAGACACTACTTGGGCTAGGTGTGACGTAGTCAGCCTAGTGGGGACTGACACCATAGACCGTGTCCTGAACCAAGTGGGTATAAGGTGGTGAAGGGAATGGGGCACGATTCATTAGAGCTGCTGAAGGGTTTCAGAATAATTTCTTCTGAGGTCAAACCGTTGATCTTTCGATTAATTGGGGATCATGATGTACTACTAGGTGCCACTCATGATCGTTCTATAATTAGTTGATTATAGACGGCCAACATAAATCGAAAGCCTATTTAGTCACACGCACTACGAGTAATCCGAGGGATTTAAAATGAGTTGCAAAATTGGATTTTCCGATCAAGAGAAATAAGTCGAATCTGAGTTAATCAGAGGCGCAATGGAAGCTAAAAATGGCTAAGTCTTTTGAAGGCTTTTTGGGCAAATTAAATGGGTTTAATTTGCGATCGGTTCGGGTTGTTTTGGCGGACCAAAGAGGGTGTCCACCCTCTTGGTATTGGCCGGCCATTAAAGTGAGAAAAACCAATTTAATTGGTTTAATTAATAAAATAAATCTAATGCGATTTGTTTTATAAATTATGGATAAATAAATTTGTGTAAAGAAATTTATATAAATAAATTTATAGAAATTTATTCCTTTTATGGAAATTAAAATGATCCATGGAATGGTTTATTTTAATTTTATAAAATCAATTATGAATTGATTTTTCCATAATAAGAAAGTTTATAAATTTCTTATAAAATTTATTCCATAATAAAAGGAGAGATTAATTAGTTTTATTATAAAGTTAGTTATAATAAAACTTGGTAATGCATAAGAGAATTTATAGGATAAATTTCTTATGATAACTAATTAGTTTTATTATAAAGTTAGTTATAATAAAACTTGCTTTAAATGGAATAATTCATAAGAGAATTTATAGGATAAATTTCTTATGATAACTAATTAGTTTTATTATAAAGTTAGTTATAATAAGACTCGGCTTAAACGGAATAATTAATAAAGAATTTATAAGATAAATTTCTTATAACTAATTCCGTTAATTCCGTTAAGAGGGAGACTTAGCTAAGGAGTTGCTACTATATAAAGGAACCAAAGGCAAGCCCTTATTCCTAACTAATCAATTGAGATTATGTGAGAAGAATGATTAAAGAATGTATCAATATACATAAATTGAAATCCTATTTATTTTTCAAATTGAATAACCCTTATTATCAATTCGGGAGATCGTAGGAACATCTCCAAATAGGTTGATATCCAACCATAGATAAGAACCACCATGGCTGTGGCCATCAAGTTTTTCTTAGCTATGAAGGTAGGTAATTATACCGATTACATATCACATATATGTAACTATCACATTATGCTATCAACTAATTGAATGTTTGCATAAATCATTGGGTTGTTAACTCATTAACAAGTATGCATCATATACATAGCACCCAACTGCACCTCTCTTTACATCGACCTTGGCTGTGGCATAACAAATCGATGCTCCAAGCTTAAGGCTGACCCATTAATCAAGAAATAGTTTTAATATGGTTGGAGCTCATTCAACCGCTTAGTCAGGCTTGGATGTGTCCAACAACCAAAACTAATGATTGACCTCTGACTCGAACTATATTATTCATAAACTAATTCCATGGTTTGAACATGTTGAGGTTCAAGTCGGGCATGGATGTGTCCATCAACCCAATCGAGAAACAAAACTCCGGTTCTAACCATATTAATGGAAGGTGTTAGCCTTAATATTTTGTAAGGGGTTTTTAGGTCTCATCTTTTCTAAGCATATTCATGACATAGAATTATGTCATGACTAACGATTTTCTTAATAAAGTATGTATGTGACTTAATTTATCAAGTCTCATGAATTAAATTAGGAACCGTATTTCCTAATTATAATTTCATACTTTATTAAAGGAATTGTTTTGGGAAATAATTTCCTAAATTGTCATAATTAATTTCGGAAACAATATGTTCAACACTTTAATTTCTCTAAATCAAATCTTATTAAATTAAGAGACAAATCCCTTAATTCAACTACAGATTATTTTCATGAAAATCTTATTTAAGAATACTCTATAGGAAACCATTTTCCTAATTAATTTTGGAGACAACAATATGTAAGAGCATCACCTCTTCAACATATTTTATTCATGGATTTAATTAATTACAACAAATCATTTTCTAAGGGTGGCTCCCCGAGGCTCAGATACCCAAAGAAAAGTAATGTGTTGTAAATCTAATTGGACGGCTTCCCGAGGCTCAATCCAAATCAAACATGACAATTTCAATTAAAAATTGGGAAATTAAATTACAACAACTAACTTTAAATTGGACGGCTCCCCGAGGCTCAATCCAAAATAAAGAATTTTGTTGTCAATTTAAAAACCAATTCAAATTTAATTGTCAATTAACTGTCCATGAATTTGTCTAGACTTTCTCAAAAGAAAGTGCCCAAAATTGCGAGATTTCAAAAATAATTTTTCAGAATAATTGTAAGTTTCTGGTAAAAAGAAAACTTACATATTTCCAAAAATTAGAAAATTTCTAAAATAGAAAATTTTCCAAAATTTGGAAAGTTTCCAAAGATGGGAAGTTTTCACAATTATCATAAAATTTTAGAAACTAGAAAATTCCAAACGTTTGCGAAATTTCATGAGGATTTCCAAACTTTGAAATTTCTAAATCTAAAATCTATTATAATTTGAAAGTTTCCATAATTGAAAATTTTTTCCGAAATTGAGATCATGACAAAGTGTTCCGCAAAACAATTATATGATAATGACGAACACTAACCGGCTCTGATACCACTGTTGGGACCGGGTGCATGTCGACAAGGATACGAGTTCGTAAAATTTTAAATTTTTACGTGCAGCGGAAGAATTTGCATAAAATAATTTCCTAAATTATTTTAACTTCGTATCTAGCATGCAACCTTATAGTATGTTGACATAATCATAAAATAAAACTTTGCGGAAAAGTAAACTAATTTACTTTATACCTTTCGTAACTCGAAGAAAGGGACGAGATCCAACCGTAGCGTCCCTTGGAAGCTTCGCCTCTACATGTGCAACCGGCGCCCTCTTGGAGTTTTAGGGTCGGCGCCCTCTTGAAGAACTAGGGCCGGCGCAACCCTCTCCTCCCCTTGTGAGTTGCCGTGAGCTTCAACAAGAAGGAGAAACCAAACAAGAAGAAGAAGAAGCGGATAGCGACTTCTCTCTTCCCGGAATTCGATTCCGTTTTCTTGGTGGTTAGTTTCCCTTTCCTCTCTTGATCTTTCTTGTTGTGCCTATAGTGAATCTAGTAGTTCTCGTCGGCACAAAACTCATGACTTTGCGAAGTCATCCCGAAGAGAACTCGGCGTGGACGCGAATAGAGGCGGAGCTTCCAAGGGACGCTACGGTTGGATCTCGTCCCTTACTTCGAGTTACGCGAGGTACTTGGTAAATTAGTTTACTTTTTCCGCAAAGTTTTAATTTATGATTATGTCAACACATCATAAGGTTGCATGCTAGATACGTGGTTAAAATAATTTAGGAAATTATTTTATGCTAATTCTTCTGCTGCACGTAAAAATTTAAAATTTTACGAAACCGTATCCTTGTCGACATGCACCCGGTCCCAACAGTGGTATCAGAGCCGGTTAGTGTTCGACATTATCATATAATTGTTTTGCGGAACACTTTGTCATGATCTCAATTTCAGAAAAATTTTCAATTATGGAAACTTTCAAATTATAATAGATTTTTGATTTAGAAATTTCAAAGTTTGGAAATCTTCATGAAATTTCGCAAACGTTTGGAATTTTCTAGTTTCTAAAATTTTATGATAATTGTGAAAACTTCCCATCTTTGGAAACTTTCCAAATTTTGGAAATTTTTCTATTTTAGAAATTTTCCAATTTTTGGAAATATGTAAGTTTTCTTTTTACCAGAAACTTACAATTATTCTAAAAAATTATTTTTGAAATCTCGCAATTTTGGGCACTTTCTTTTGAGAAAGTCTAGATAAATTCATGGACAGTTAATTGACAATTATATTTGAATTGGTTTTTAAATTGACAACATAATTCTTTATTTTGGATTGAGCCTCGGGGAGCCGTCCAATTTAAAGTTAGTTGTTGTAATTTAATTTCCCAATTTTTAATTGAAATTGTCATGTTTGATTTGGATTGAGCCTCGGGGAGCCGTCCAATTAGATTTACAACACATTACTTTTCTTTGGGTATCTGAGCCTCGGGGAGCCACCCTTAGAAAACAATTTGTTGTAATTAATTAAATCCATGAATAAAATATGTTGAAGAGGTGATGCTCTTACATATTGTTGTCTCCAAAATTAATTAGGAAAATGGTTTCCTATAGAGTATTCTTAAATAAGATTTTCATGAAAATAATATGTAGTTGAATTAAGGGATTTGTCTCTTAATTTAATAAGATTTGATTTAGAGAAATCAAAGTCTTGAATATATTATTTCCGAAATTAATTATGACAATTTAGGAAATTGTTTCCCAAAACAATTCCTTTAATATAGTATGAAATTAGAATTAGGAAATCCGGTTCCTAATTCAATTAATGAGACTTGATAACTTAAGTCACATACATACTTTATTAAGGAAATCGTTAGTCATGACGTAATGTCATGAATGTGCTTAAAAAGGAAAGGATGAGACCCAAAACCCCTTACAAAATATTAAGGCCAACACCTTCCATTAATATGGTTAGAATCGGAGTTTTGTTTCTCGTTTGGGTTGATGGACACATCCATGCCCAGCTTGAACCTCAACATGTTCAAACCATGGAATTAGTTTATGAATAATGTAGTTGGAGTCAGAGGTCAATCCTTAGTTTTGGTTGTTGGACACATCCAAGCCTGACTAAACGATTGAATGAGCTCCAACCATATTAAAACTATTTCTTGATTAATGGGTCAGCCTTAAGCTTGGAGCATCGATTTGTTGTGCCACAGCCAAGGTCGATGTAAAGAGAGGTGCAGTTGGGTGCTATGTATAATGTTGCATACTTGTTAATGAGTTAACAACCCAATGATTTATGCAAACATTCAATTAGTTGATAGCATAAAGTGATAGTTACATATATGTGATAGGTAATCGGTATAATTACCTACCTTCATAGATAAGAAAAACTTGATGGCCACAGTCATGGTAGTTCTTATCTATGGTTGGATATCAACCTATTTGGAGATGTTCCTACGATCTCCCGAATTGATAATAAGGGTGACTCAATTCGTAAAATAAATAGGATTTAATTTATGTATGATGATACATTCTTTAATCATTCTTCTCACATAATCTCAATTTGTATTTCTAGGATAATCACTCGATCATGTCTTCCCTAAACTTGCGTTCCATTTTGGACACCAATAAACTGACTGGGCCGAACTTCATGGACTGGCTTCGAAACCTGAGGAGAGTCCTCAAGGCGGAGAAGCTTGCTAATGTCCTTGAAGATCAACTTCCCAACTGTCCTCCCGAAAGTGCAACTCCAGACCGTTTTCCTGAGTTGCTCAACCTTCTAAAGACTTTAAAGCCTTCTGTGAAGCAGGATCTAAAGACGGTACTGTTAGTTGGTTCCTCGAAGAAAGGTTCTAAGAGGAAGGCCAAAGAACAGAATAAGGGAAAGGAGAAAAAGGACAAAAAAAGACTGAAAATACCCTAAAAGGCACTTGCCATCACTGTGGCAAGGAGGGTCACTTGCGAAGAAACTGCAAGATTTATCTTGAGTCCTTGAAAGAGAAGGCATCCGATGCCCCATCCTCTTCAAGTATCTTCGTTATTGAATGTCACTCTATTTCCTCAAACACTTGGGTACTTGATACTGGGTGTAGCTCACATATATGTAATGACATACTGGGGCTAAGGAATAGAAGAAGACTCGTCAAAGGAGAAGCGAATTTGCGAGTTGGAAACGGAGCAAAGATTGCTGCTGTTGCCATCGGAACATATTTGCTAAAGCTCCCCACTGGACGTGTCTTAGAATTGGATAATTGTTATTTCGTTCCTTCGTTAATAAAGAACATTGTATCTATTTCATGCTTGAATGAAAAGGGTTATCATTTAACTTTTAGTAACAATTGTTGTTACATAACTTTAAATGGCGTTCTTTATGGGAATGGAATCTTGTGCAATGGCATCTACACGTTAGATTTATCCAGTGACATTTTCAATATCGAAGTTAGCAACAAACGTGCTCGAATAGATAATCGAATAGACTCCTACACTTGGCATTGTCGTTTTGCCCATATAAGTAAGAAACGCATGACCGAATTACACCGATGTGGAATTTTGGAATCATTTGAACCCGGTTCATTTGATACATGCGAATCCTGCTTAAAAGGCAAGATGACCAAATTATCCTTTTCCGGAAAAGGTAATCCAGTGGGAGAATTGCTTGGTCTCATACATACTGATGTATGTGGACCAATGTCAACTCTTGCACAAGGAGGCTATAGCTACTTCATCACCTTTATCGATGATCACTCACGATTCGGGTATGTGTTCTTGATGAAACACAAATCTGAAGCTTTTGAGAAATTCAAAGAGTTCAGAAATGAAGTAGAGAAATAGCTTGGCAAAAGTATTAAGATACTTCGATCCGATCGGGGTGGTGAATACTTAAGTCAAGAGTTTCAAGATTATCTTAGGGACAATGGGATACTGGCCCAATGGACTCTGCCGTATACACCACAGCATAATGGTGTATCTGTGAGGCGCAACCGAACCTTGATGGACATGGTTAGGTCGATGATGAATCATGCAACTCTTCCAAAATCCTTTTGGGGCTATGCACTTAAGACAGCTGTTTACTTGCTAAACAGAGTCCCGACCAAGGTAGTCTCTACTACTCAATATGAGACATGGAATAGTAAGAAACCCCACTTAACTCATCTTAAGATATGGGGTTGTCCCGCTTATGTGAAGCGGACTGTATAAGACAAATTGGATGCTAAGTCTGATAAATGTCTATTTATTGGATACCCTAAGGAAACGAAGGGTTACCAATTCTATCATCCCTTGGAACAAAAGGTATTTGTTTCAAGGCATGCTGTATTTCTAGAAAAAGAATTTCTTTTACAAGAAAACAGTGGGAGTGGCATTGAACTTGATGAAGTTCAAGAAACTCCAATAGACATTACAGAGACACCTAGTCTAGACCCACAACCAATACCTCATAATGATGAGCTATCAGTTGAACCTAAAACAACACCACCTCTTCGTAGGTCTGATAGGGCACGCAATATTCTAGAGAGATACGAATTTCTCGTAAGTGAATCGAACGACGTGTTACTCATAAGCGATGACGAACCTATCAGTTATGAAGATATTCTGAAAAGTTCAGAAAGGGACAAATGACTTGAAGCCATGAAGTCGGAAATGGATTCCATGTATGAAAACCAAGTATGGGACTTGGTTAACCCACCTGAAGGGATTATGCCCATAGGGTGCAAGTGGGTTTTCAAGAAGAAAACCAACATGGAAGGTAATTATGCTTAAATCCATTCGGATGCTCCTGGCCATAGCAGCTCATTATGATTATGAGATATGGCAAATGGATGTGAAAACAGCTTTCCTTAACGGAAACCTGCTTGAGGATGTATACATGATACAACCTAAAGGTTTCACATCGGTTGATAAAACCAAAGTATGCAAGCTTCGACAATCCATATATGGACTGAAGCAAGCATCCAGGAGCTAGAACATCCGTTTTGATGAGACGATCAAAGAGTTTGATTTCTCACAAAATCCTGACGAACCTTGTGTGTACAAGAAGGTTAGTGGGAGTGCAGTCGTATTCCTAGTATTATATGTCGATAACATATTAATTATAGGAAACGATATATCAGTTTTACAGACAGTTAAAATTTGGTTGTCCAAAACTTTCTCCATGAAAGACCTGGGAGAAGCAACCTACATCCTTGGGATTAGAATCTATAGAGATAGATCAAAACGGTTGCTTGGTCTTTCACAGTCTACATATATAGACCGAGTGCTAAAAGGGTTTAGCATGTCGGAATCCAAGAAAGGTTACCTTCCCATCAGGCATGGGATCAACCTTTCAAAGTCTATGTGTCCGCGCACAGAAGACGAGAGGATTTGCATGAATAAGATTCCCTATGCATCCGCGATAGGATCTATCATGTATGCTATGTTATGTACTAGACCCGATGTATCGTATGCTTTGAGCGTCACAAGCAGATACCAGTCGGATCCAGGAATGGATCATTGGGCGGCTGTCAAGACAATCCTTAAGTACTTAAGAAGAACTAAGGATGTGTTCCTAATATATGGAGAATGAGATATGGTAATACGTGGGTATACACATGCCAGTTTCCAGACAGATAAGGATGACTCCAAATCTCAGTCTGGATTTGTATTTACTTTGAATGGAAGCGCAATAAGTTGGAAAAGTTCCAAACAAGACACCGTAGCGAATTCTACCACCGAAGCAGTTTGGATCAAGAAGTTTGTTTCGAAACTTGGTGAGGTTCCAACCATTGATGAAGCAGTGCCGGTTTACTGCGACAACAATGGAGCTATTGCACAAGCAATGGAACCAAGGTCTCATCAGCGATCCAAACACGTGCTTCGACGCTATCATCTGATCAGAGAGATTATAAGTAGGAATGACATACAAATTGAGAGAGTTCCCACTGAAAGGAATATAGCGGATCCTTTAACTAAGGCCTTGCCTCAAAGCAAGTTTGAGAGTCATGTTAGAGCCTGTGGTATTGGATACCGTAGCGATTGGCATTAGGCCAAGTGGGAGTTTGTTAGTGATATGAGAGAAGTGTCCTAAGGCAATCGCCTTATGATGTAAACATTTATATTAATAAATGATAATTCACTATTTGAGTATACATGTTTTGTGTATTTGATTGGGATCTTAAACTCATCTACTGAATATCCGCAGTACAACTCACAGCATAAGAGAATTTGTGATGGGATCACAACTAGTGATTATCTCTAATGTGCAATTGTGAAGTATTGAAATTATCCCTAGTCGATGAATTGATAAAGACGGACGCTATCAATTCTGTTGAGACTAGCATGAGTTATTCTCTAATCAGCTGATTCTCACTGGCTGGTGACATTGGGATGTCCGGAGATAAACATGGATGCTAGTTAAGGGAACTAGTTCATTGGAGTGACTAGCTGTAAGACTTCATATGGGAATCTACATGTAGATATGTCAATGAAGTTCTTACTGCAGCTTAAGTGCGATGTTCCTTTGACTTGCGGTGTTCAAGTCATCTTGGTCATGGAGACTTATACTTTAACATCTTAAGCAAGCATCTCCAAGGAGGTGTGGACCCAGGATGATTGGGTATAAGCCGAAGTGCCCGAAGATGTTTGAACAGCCTACAAAGGATTCACCACTCCTTGCGAGGAGGTGTATACCCAGGCCTATCGTCGGATTGTTACTCAAAACCTCTGGCCAGAGTATATCATGTTTAGAGTGAGAGTCTCTAAAATACATGAGAGTAATTAGAAATCCAAAGGACGAGAAAGACACTACTTGGGCTAGGTGTGCCGTAGTCAGCCTAGTGGGGACTGACACCATAGACCGTGTCCTGAACCAAGTGGGTATAAGGTGGTGAAAGGAATGGGGCACGATTCATTAGAGCTGCTGAAGGGTTTCAGAATAATTTCTTCTGAGGTCAAACCGTTGATCTTTCGATTAATTGGGGATCATGATGTACTACTAGGTGCCACTCATGATCGTTCTATAATTAGTTAATTATAGACGGCCAACATAAATCGAAAGCCTATTTAGTCACACGCACTACGAGTAATCCGAGGGATTTAAAACGAGTTGAAAATTAGATTTTTCCGATCAAGAGAAATAAGTCGAATCTAAGTTAATCAGAGGCGCAACGGAAACTAAAAATGGCTAAGTCTTTTGAAGGCTTTTTGGGCGAATTAAATGAGTTTAATTCATGATCGCTTCGGGTCGGTTTTGGCCGGCCAAAGAGGGTGTTAACCCTCCTTGGGTGGCCGGCCAATAAGGGAGAATAAACCAATTTAATTGGTTTAATTAAATAAAATAAATCTAGCGCGATTTATTTTATAAATTATGGATAAATAAATTTGTATAAAGAAATTTATGTAAATAAATTTGTAGAAATTTATTCTTTTTATGGAAGTTAAAATAATCCATGAAATGGTTTATTTTAATTTTATAAAATCAATTATGAATTGATTTTTCCATAATAAGAAATTTTATAAATTTCTTATAAAATTTATTCCATAATTTAAAAGAGAAAAAGAATTTGTTTTATTATAAATTAGTTATAATAAGACTAGGCTTAAACGGAATAATTAATAAGAGAATTTATAAGATAAATTTCTTATAACTAATTCCGTTAATTCCGTTAATTCGGTTTAGAGGGAGACTTGGCAAGGGAGATGCTACTATATAAAGGAACCAAAGGCAAGCCCTTAATTCCAATTGAGTTGTCAAGAGAAGTAGCTCCCTCTCTCCCTCTCTTTCTCTTCTCCTTTCTCTTCTCCCCACCTAGGGCCGGCGCCCTCTTGGAGTTTTAGGGCCGGCGCCCTCTTGAAGAACAAGGGCCGGCGCAACCCTCTCCTCCCCTTGTGAGTTGCCGTGAGCTTCAACAAGAAGAAGAAACCTCTGGCCAGAGTATATCATGTTTAGAGACTCTCACTCTAAACATGATATACTCTGGCCAGAGGTTTCTGAGTAACAATCCGACGATAGGCCTGGGTATACATCTCCTCGCAAGGAGTGGTGAATCCTTTGTAGGCTGTTCAAACATCTTCGGGCACTTTGGCTTATACCCAACCATCCTGGGTCCACACCTCCTTGGAGATCTCCATGACCAAGATGACTTGAACACCGCAGGTCAAAGGAACATCGCACTTAAGCTGCAGTAAGAACTTCATTGACATATCTTTATAGATAACCATATGAAGTCTTACAGCTAGTCACTCCGATAAACTAGTTCCCTTAACTAGCATCCATGTTTATCTCCGGACATCCCAATGTCACCAGCCAGTGAGAATCAGCTGATTAGAGAATAACCCATGCTAGTTTCAACAGAATTGATAGTGTCCGTTTTTATCAATTCATCGACTAGGGATAATTTCAATACTTCACAATTGCACATTTAGAGATAATCACTAGTTGTGATCCCATCACAAATTCTCTTATGCTGTGAGTTGTATTGCGGACATTCAGTAGATGAGTTTAAGATCCCAATCAAATACACAAAACATGTATACTCAAATAGTAAATTATCATTTATTAATATAAATGTTTACATCGTAAGGCGATTGCCTTAGGACACTTCTCTCATATCACTAACAAACTCCCACTTGGCCTAATGCCAATCGCTACGGTACCCAATACCATAGGCTCTAACATGTCCCTCAAACTTGCTTTGAGGCAAGGCCTTAGTTAAAGGATCCGCTATATTCCTTTCAGTGGGAACTGTCTCAATTTGTATGTCATTCCTACTTATAATCTCTCTGATTAGATGATAGCGTCGAAGCACGTGTTTGGATCGTTTGATGAGACCTTGGTTCCTTTGCTTGTGCAATAGCTCCATTGTTGTCGCAGTAAACCGGCACTGCTTCATCAATGGTTGGAACCTCATCAAGTTTCGAGACAAACTTCTTGATCCAAACTGCTTCCGTGGTATAATTCGCTACGGTGTCTTGTTTGGAACTTTTCCAACTTACTGTGCCTCTATTCAAAGTAAATACGTATCCAGACTGCGATTTGGAGTCATCCTTATCTGTCTGGAAACTGGCATCTGTATACCCACGTATTAACATATCTCCTTCTCCATATATTAGGAACACATCCCTAGTTCTTCATAAGTACTTAAGGATTGTCTTTACAGCCGCCCAATGTTCCATTCCTGGATCCGACTGGTATCTGCTTGTGACGCTCAAAGCATACGATACATCGGGCCTTGTACATAACATAGCATACATGATAGATCCTATTGCGGATGCATAGGGAATCTTATTCATGCAAATCCTCTCGTCTTCTGTGCGCGGACACATAGACTTTGAAAGGTTGATCCCATGCCTGATGGGAAGGTAACCTTTCTTGGATTCCGACATGCTAAACTGTTTTAGCACTCGGTCTATATATGTAGACTACGAAAGACCAAGCAACCGTTTTGATCTATCTCTATAGATTCTAATCCCAAGGATATAGGTTGCTTCTCCCAGGTCATTCATGGAGAAAGTTTTGGACAACCAAATTTTAACTGTTTGTAAAACTGATATATCGTTTCCTATAAGTAAGATGTCATCGACATATAATACTAGGAATACGACTGCACTCCCACTAACCTTCTTGTACACACAAGGTTCGTCAGGATTTTGTGAGAAATCAAACTCTTTGATTGTCTCATCAAAACGGATGTTCCAGCTCCTTGATGCTTGCTTCAGTCCATATATGGATCCTCGAAGCTTGCATACTTTGGTTTTATCAACCGATGTGAAACCTTCAGGTTGTATCATGTATACATCCTCAAGCAGGTTTCCATTAAGGAAAGCTGTTTTCACATCCTTTTGCCATATCTCATAATCACAATGAGCTGCTATGGCTAGGAGTATCCGAATGGATTTAAGCATAATTACCTTCCATGTCGGTTTTCTTCTTGAAAACCCACTTGCACCCTATGGGTTTAATCCCTTCAGGTGGGTTAACCAAGTCCCATACTTGGTTTTGGTACATGAAATCCATTTCCAACTTCATGGCCTCAAGCCATTTGTCCCTTTCTGAACTTTTCAGAACATTTTCATAACTGATAGGTTCGTCATCACCAATGAGCAACACGTCGTTCGATTCACTTACGAGAAATCCGTATCTCTCTGGAATGTTGCGTGTCCTATCAGACCTACGAAGAGGTGGTGTAGTTTTAGGTTCAACTGATAGCTCATCACTATGAATTATCGGTTGTGGGTCTAGACTAGGTGTCTCTTTAATGTCTATTGGAGTCTCTTGAACTTCATCAAGCTCAATACTACTCCCACTGTTTTCTTATAAAAGAAATTCTTTTCTAGAAATACAACATGCCTTGAAACAAACACCTTTTGTTCCAAGGGATGATAGAATTGGTAACCCTTCGTTTCCTTAGGGTATCCAATAAATAGACATTTATCAGACTTAGCATCCAATTTGTCTGATACAACCCGCTTCACATAAGCAAGACAACCCCATATCTTAAGGTGAGTTAAGTGAGGTTTGTTACTATTCCAAATCTCATATGGAGTAGTAGAGACTACCTTGGTCGGGACTCTGTTTAGCAAGTAAACAGCTGTCTTAAGTGCATAACCCCAAAAGGATTTTGGAAGAGTTGCATGATTCATCATAGACCTAACCATGTCCATCAAGGTTCGGTTTCGCCTCTCAGATACACCATTATGCTGTGGTGTATACGGCGGAGTCCATTGGGACAATATTCCATTGTCCCTAAGATAATCTTGAAACTCTTGACTTAAGTATTCACCACCCCGATCGGATCGAAGTATTTTAATACTTTTGCCAAGTTGTTTCTCTACTTCATTTCTGAACTCTTTGAATTTCTCAAAGGCTTCAGATTTGTGTTTCATCAAGAACACATACCCGAATCGTGAGTGATCATCGATAAAGGTGATGAAGTAGTTATAGCCTCCTTGTGCTTGAATTGACATTGGTCCGCATACATCGGTATGTATTAGACCAAGCAACTCTCCCACTGGATTACCTTTTCCGGGAAAGGGTAATTTGGTCATCTTGCCTTTTAAGCACGATTCGCATGTATCAAATGAACCGGGTTCAAATGATTCCAAAATTCCACATCGGTGTAATTCGGTCATGCGTTTCTTACTTATATGGCCAAGACGACAATGCCACGTGTAGGAGTTTATTTGATTATCTATTCGAGAACGTTTGTTGCTAACTTCGATATTGAAAACGTCACTGGATAAATCTAACGTGTAGATGCCATTGCACAAAGTTCCATTCCCGTAAAGAACGCCATTTAAAGTTATGTAACAACAATTGTTACTAAAAGTTAAATGATAACATTTTTCATTCAAACATGAAATAGATACAATGTTCTTTATTAATGAAGGAACAAAATAACAATTATCCAATTCTAAGACACGTCCAGTGGGGAGCTTTAGCAAATAGGTTCCGATGGCAACAGCAGCAATCTTTGCTCCATTTCCAACTCGCATATTTGCTTCTCCTTTGACAAGTCTTCTTCTATTCCTTAGCCCCAGTATGTCATTACATATATGTGAGCTACACCCAGTATCAAGTACCCAAGTGTTTGAGGAAATAGAGTGACATTCAATAACGAAGATACTTGAAGAGGATGGGGCATCGGATGCCTTCTCTTTCAAGGACTCAAGATAAACCTTGCAGTTTCTTCGCAAGTGACCCTCCTTGCCACAGTGATGGCAAGTGCCTTTTTAGGGTAATTTCAGTCTTTTTGGCCCTTTTCTCCTTTCCCTTATTCTGTTCTTTGGCCTTCCTCTTAGAACCTTTCTTCGAGGAACCAACTAACAGTACCGTCTTTAGATCCTGCTTTACAGAAGGCTCTACAGTCTTCAGCAGGTTGAGCAACTCAGGAATGGTGGTCTCTAGTTTGTTCATCCGATAGTTCATCACAAATTGTGAATAACTTTTGGGCAAACAATTCAGAATTAAGTCAATACTTAGTTCATGATCCATTGTAAAACCGAGTGTGCTCAGTCGCTCAATGTACCCCAACATCTTTAACACAAACTACGAGGTAGAAGTGTCTTCCTGCATCTTAGTGGTGAAGAGGAGTCTGGAGACTTCGAACCTTTCGGATCTCGCCTGCTCTTCAAACAACTCATGAAGATGGAAGATGATGGAATAAGCATCCATATGCTCATGCTGCTTTTGCAGCTCAGGTACCATAGAGGCTAGCATAATGCAACTCGCATGTTCAGAATCGGTCACATGTTTCTGATAGGCCAACAATTGGTCTGGAGTTGCATTTTCTAGAGGATGGTTGGGAAGTTGATCTTCTAGGACATAAGCAAGCTTCTCTGCCTTAAGGACTATCCTTAGGTTTCGAAGCCAGTCCATGAAGTTTGGCCCGGTCAGTTGATTGGTGTCCAAAATGGAACGCAAGTTTAGGGAAGACATGATCGAGTGATTATCCTAGAAATAC